>CAJNOQ010001984.1:0-27098 GCA_905250885.1 Didymodactylos carnosus | reverse complement strand
GTGCAACAGTTGTGCAGCTGTAATTTACTCGTGTTCAGTTTTATTTTCAATATATCTGTTTTGGTGTAGTGCAGAAAGGAGGTACGAGATCAAGCTGATATCCAGATGGGGTCTGAAGATTCCTATGTCTCGCAGAAAAGTCTCTCATCATTATTTTCAATCAACAATTAATACCATTATAAATTTAGGTTCTGGCTCGCGCAAAACTATCATAAAGAGGGTGATACAATAGAAGACCCGGAACTTCTGTTCTGTCCTTAAGAATATTCTAATTGTCATATTAAATCGGCGATATTTGTTTAATATACCGATGCTATTGATGTGCAACAGTTGTGCAGCTGTAATTTACTCGTGTTCAGTTTTATTTTCAATATATCTGTTTGTATTAAAGGGCGATCTAACTGGCACCAATGAAAACGATCAATTATGTATCTTGCGCAGTTATCTGCTGCTAAGCGGCGGTTCCATCACCTATTATTCTTATGTGCTACAAGCCTTGCACCGTCTGCTTCACATTATGTTTCGTAATAAACAGATTTTGCACAAAAATATCTTGTTCTATATAATTTTAATATGTATACAGTGGTCGATATCATTTCTGTTTCAAATACCAACTCTTTTTTTCGGTTCTATTACTTATTTTCCAGCAGAATATTTCTGTCTACCACCCCTAACAAACACCTGGATGTTTCTCTATGCAGCTTTGGTAATCTATTTCATTCCGTTACCCATATTAAGTATAATCTACATGAGGATAATCATTTATGTACGACAACAACGCACTCGTGTAACTATAGTTAAACGAGAATTAGCAGTAGCAAAACGTGTTCTTTTTCCACTTGGAGCTCTACTGGCTTTGGGTTTACCCTACGTAACTTTCTTCATATATATAAGCATCAATTCCAACCAGATCTATAAATTAACCTATCACCTTAGTTTTATGTTTGTTTCTTTTGGATGCGGCTTGATTCATATACTATCTTTGTTTTTAACACCAAACATCAAAAGCATCTTTTTGAATTACATTCGATGTTACAACCGACGTTCAAACAACCCACAACAGAATGGAATAATGAATAACGGAACGAAACTAAATCGAATACACCCAGCAGAAGCAGCTGCACCAGTGCAAATGAGGACAAATTTACATTAGAAAACATAGCTTTTGGTTTTTCATTCTAAAATATGTCAGAAATTACCAATATAGTTTGATAGTTTAGACGCCCGAAAACGACCATACCGACTATGAAGCTAAAGAAACGTCGCTTCTTGTATACGGCAGTGTGAAATGATGGACTAAATTGTGCATACTACAAGATTTCTAAAATCAATCGTTCTAGTACATTTCTATTGATACTGGTGACACGCTGGCAGTCTTATAAGAGAGTCGACAGTTTCATGGCTGTATGCCATGTCGCCACAACCAAAAACGTTTCTTCATGATTCAAGTCCTTTTGTCGAAATTACAAGGGTCACAGTGGAATAAGAGCAGCATGCGTTTTTTCCGCCGCAACAACCTCTTTTGTTTTTAGTTTATTGTATTGGTTCGTTTTTACTTTTTTGCTGTCAAATAAAATGTCTAAGTCTAAGTGAATAACACAAGAAAGAATGCATAAACATAAGTGGCGTAACGCAAAAAATGATTACAAATGCGAAAGTTTCGCATTTGGCAGTAGCCAAGTGCAGAAGTTCTGCATTTGACTGCTGCGAGTGGTAGTCTAAAAACGCGCCAGGCAAACGTATGGTTAAAAAGGCATTTTGATTAAGCAATTTCATTATTCCGCTTATTTAATACTTTGTATAGTACTGATGAAATCTAAAACAATTAAGGTGCGTGAATTTAACAATAAAAAATTGAACGCATACAAATTTAAATAAGAATTATTCATTTAATTGTTAAAAGCTTGTGTCATATTCGTAGCACAGTCATCCACTGTATTATAGAGTTTGAAAAAATTGTTTAACTATAAGTCAAGGACTTAAACATTGAGTATGATCAGTAGCATTTAACGGATCTATGCGATGCATTTTGAGCTAAATGCCATCTCTTTTCAGGTAGCCTACACGGAGAAAATAAAAACCGTGAAACTCATGACGGTTTTTATACGCGGTTTCTCGCAGTCAGTTTGGTACGATTTTTTTCGCGGTTTTATTGCTCATGCTTTTGCTTCCTAGAAAAGAATATAGTTCAGCTTTATAATAGTGTTAGATTGTGTAATTTATAAGTGAAAACGAAAATGTTTCTGTTTTGTATGACCGGCGCATTTTCTCTTTCTGTAAAAATAAGAGAAAAAGAAAAGAGAGAGAATGATAATGATCTAAATCAATGCGTAGACAAATATATTCTACGCATAGATTTTTCCACGCGTAGAACATAGTCTACGTCTACGTTCTACGCATTCTGTTATTTTTGGCGGCTTTCCTTACTCAATAAGTTTTGACATGAAACTAAATCGTCAGCGGATCTAGTTTCAGAGTGACTGTCAGACATTTGACTATCTACTGTGTCCAATCCTGCCCAGGTATTTGGAAATTTCTGAAGGAGACGCTTTGGTAGTTCTTATACTTCAACATGTTGCTTTCATCTGTTTCGTTTTTCCTAGCTAATCTCATTGAAATCGATAGCTAAATCTTTATAGCAATCCTGTTCAGTGAGATTCTCTCTGTCGACAGAAATATTTGAAACAATCGATTATTGCACCGAAGTTTTTATTTGTATTGTTGTCCTTTAATACCGATAATGTTATTTGTTGGCATATCTTTTTAATGTATAATTGTTACTTATCGTTAGAATCAGTTGTCATACAATGATTTCTGTACAGAGAAAATTGATAGTAACGTTCGAACTTGAACAGTTACAAAAAATTTCCTGAAGTGCCAGAACCTGTAATTGGGAAATTACAACAAGTAAACACTTCCCTCCATACTGCTTGTGGTTGGTTATAAAGGCTTTAAAATATGAGCTTTCCGAGTGGTAGAAAGCGAAAAAATTGTTTTTTAGCATGAGAGTGAGTTACAAAACAATATTGCGCTATTTATTTTTAGATGGAGAAAATATGAAACTATGGAGCTCTTATTCATACTATGATGCTGTGAAACTATGAACTCTTCTTTATACTATAGATGTTCACTGTATGAATTGATACACCTCGAAGCTTAGCAGTATTTTCGCCATATGTTTTTATCTTTAAGGTATATAGGAAACTGTTCAATATGTTTTCTCCAGAGAACTAGACAACGTTTCTTTTTAGAAAAGTTTAGACATAAGCAGATGAGTAGAGAAAAAGTGTTTGAAAAATACGCTGAGGCTCATTTCTTCTGAGACATCCGCTACCCTTGTTTCCGTAGTCATATTCACATCCTAATGATGCTCGTCAAAGAGGTTGAAATGTGAGCGTACAAACTGCGCGTATATATGCAACGCAGGAAAACAGTATCTAGATATGGTACGATAGGGATATTGTTCAATTTAGCGACATATTAGATTATTCTTCTATACAAAACAACAGGCAAGTCTTATTATTTTACTACTTACTTTTGATCTTTTCGTATCACAATAACGAAACATTATTTTGAGTTGAAAATCTTTTTTGAACAGCAATGACTAAGAGCTTCCTGTTTTGATTATCGTTTGGTCTAATTACATAGGAAACAGCATAGATAAGAAGCTTTATTTCTCGCAGACAACAAGTCAGATTCAATTAGAATTTTTGCTGGAAGTAGTCATATATGAGATGAGTCTGTAAAAAGATTTTCAGTTCAAAATAATCTTTCGTTATTGAGATATAAAAAAGAAGCTAAGTTACTGCAAGTACAATGAAGATACCGTTAGAAAGAATTATTTCGCTTGTTTCTCCGGAATCAAGCAGCTATGACACAAATCCTTTTAGGGTGAAATAAAAAATAATGTACAGTTAAGATGCT
Source organism: Didymodactylos carnosus (assembly GCA_905250885.1). Classification (NCBI taxonomy): domain Eukaryota; kingdom Metazoa; phylum Rotifera; class Eurotatoria; order Philodinida; family Philodinidae; genus Didymodactylos; species Didymodactylos carnosus. The sequence goes on along the minus strand of CAJNOQ010001984.1, from coordinate 23,174 downwards.
ACACTTGTATATGAATCGAAAAGGTCAGCATTGATATTTGTCCTTCGATTAGTACATACAGTTATGTGCGATGCCATGTAATCTAATGATAAAAATTATGTTTAAATTTAAATACAAAGTATCATGTTCTCCATTATTTCATATCGTGAATCTTTTATGTACGATATATGGTTTAGCCAATCGAGTAATCGTTTGTCAAATGATGTTTCTATGCTTCAAATTTGAACATAAACCAGCCGTTCCATTTTGGATAATAATAAGGGAAATATGTCTGATTTCGTCGTTCAATTCTACTTTTATGCTCCGCATTTGTATGTTTGGTAACACAATTGCCATTTAAGGGATTATTTCATATTGGAAAAAGTCAGATAGATGTAATTCTTTTAGGATTTTGTTAATTTCTTTTTGATGTTCAATATAATAGACAAAATCTACCGTTTTATCTATCTTTAGTGACGTTAGTTGCGGCATATGTTTTAATAGTCACACAACAAAAGTCCGTCTTTCCTATAATAACTGTAAAATTCCAACGACGTCACCTTTGTCAATGACAAATACTTTCCCAAATAATCTATATATAGAGCTTGAGCACTAACGGTATAGGAGCGAACATGTAAATATAACTGTTCAACATTCGTGTAGTAATTACTTTTAACCATTTTATAATTTTCGTACACTTGATCCAGATGAAATACCAGTTGTTTGCGTAGAATATAGTCTACGTCTACGTTCTACGCATTCTGTTATTTTTGGCGGCTTCCCTAAAGGCTTTACCTATCAGTTTTACAGAATACAATTGGAGCAATAAGGAACATTTATTGCAAAAGTTCCACATCTTTTCCTCTTTTATTCATTGTACTTTAATTTTTGGAAAAACGCACTTGTTTCTCCCATGTAATAGAAGAAATAATCAAGCCATCAATGACTAAGATATGTTTAGTCATTATCTCTAGTTTTTTCTGCTACCTGTTGAATTTTCTTACTTATTGTCTTTCTCAAATTGTGTACGATGAACATGAACCAGAGGAAACTGTTGGCGCAAGGCCACGAGAAGAAGAAAACACAGGAGAATTATGGGTAGTGTCCCGTGTACAAGAAGAACGAAAAAATAAACAAAGGTGTTTTAACTTATAAAAAAGAAAGAAGTAAAGAAAATCTACAAAACGACGGTACAATACCCGCTTCACTTTATCAACAAAAAATATTTTATGCAGGGACTCTACATAACTCATCGTTTATTCTTTATCTTCGCATATAAAAGTCAAGTGCAGTGGAATAAAACTAAAAGATCATAACATTAGAAGTTTAACAGTTATCCTCATCTAACTGTCTTTTGCTGAGTGCCGCTACATAAAGGTATATAAAGTTTCGACTTTTCTTAGGTCAATATAATTCATTATGAATTACATATTACAATCTTTCTAGTCCAATTCCGACAAAAATGAGTGCCGTTAAGAAGACGCCTACATCAAGTTCAGAAAAGTTAAAAGCTCAAGCAAACGCAGCATACAACTCTGGCAATTATCAGATGGCTATTGAACTGTACAGCTACGCTCTCGAACAAGTACCCAAATACGCTCCATATTTAACAAATCGGGCGTTGTGCTACTATCGCACGAATGACGCCAACAAAGTACTGAAAGACTCTTTAGCAAGCATTGAGTCTGATCCGAACTGGGTGAAGGGTTATTTCTACAAGGGAAAAGCGTTAGAAATGTTGAACTGTAAGCAAGAAGCAATTAGTTGTTATCAGAAATGCTGTGAAATGGAACCGAATCAAGAAGAATACAAGAAAGTGTTGAGAGAATGTTCAGGTCAAACGACGACGAATGTAATATCGACTCCTGCATCCAATGCTAACTCCCAGCAACTTGCTCAACATAATGTTCGATGCGATGTGTGTAATTGCTGTCCAATCATTGGCACTCGATACAAATGCTCTGAATGTTTAGATTATGATTTGTGCTCGAAATGTCTCAGCTCAAATCCAAACCAAAAAGGACATAAAGACACTCACTCATTCATACCTTACAAACAACCGCAACCAGTTACTCGGCCGACAACTTCTTCATCACCATCACCCGTCCGACAAATCGGTGTTGGTGTAGCCATTCACAGTTACAACGTTGTTCTAGTCATTGATGTCTCGCTGTCGATGATTGGTTATGATTCGAATAACAGGATAAATGAATCAAAAAATCGTTGGCCAGCAACAGAACGAGGAATCATAAAAATTGCGAATCAGTTGGGACTGAATGATCGTTTAACATGTCTTGCATTCAATGCTAAAGTCTATGAAATCATGGATGCCGAAACAGCAAATGTAGCCAAATTGAAGTTAGCCTTGATTATGTCTCAACTAAAACCGGCACTCGATGATGCAAATTCTGGCACAGCATTGTACGATGCAATAAGTTCAACATATAATGTCTTGTTGAGAAATAAGTTGGCGGGTTTGTTCATGCAAGACTCAAATCGAAATCAAATAATATTGATCACCGATGGTGAAGATGTTAGCTCAAAACAGAGTTCACTGCTAAATGCTTCCAGACAAATGAAAGAGATATGTCAAGATTTAGATACTGACGTACTGATGATCGGAATCGAGCTCGAGTCACAGGGACGATATGCGATGAATAGACTTAAGCAAGCTGGCGGCGATAAATGTAAATTCATAGACTTGAAAAATCTGACAGAACTGGATGATTTATTTGATAGGTTATCGTTGGTTTTTACTCAACGATCAGCTGTCATCGATGTATAAAGTTTTAAATTTTTATTTATATCTGAGCAAAAACAATATTTTTCTGTCTTACTTTTACATAGATTGTCACCTAATTCTTCTTTCAGCCAGGAAGCTTTTATTTCTGTCGACAATTTTTACGCAAGCGTTTTGCTGTATAATGTACCTACTTTTCTGCTTTTAAAGATATTCTTCACGTATAGTCGTTCATAATCTTCAGGTTATAAATGATTAGACGATTAAAGTTCGGTCTATCCAGCCAAATTCTCAGTTTTGCCCACAAATGATGACAGCAGAACATTTTACGTCGAAGGTTTTTTAGATTTATTCACAGTACAAAGTTTTACTTAAATTATTTCGAAAATTTGTTTTGTTACCTAAATAGCTTGAGGCCGACCAGACAGATCTTTTCCAATTTAAACAAAATAAATAAATGTCTCAGAGAGCAAGAAATAAAAAGACTTGGAATCATTGACACCTGAATATGTACAGATCGATGTTGTGTTTGCGTAAAATAACGACGATATCAACTGCCATTATTAAAATACGATAGTAGTGCCAAAGCTGAAAACAGAAGAGATCATCTTTTTCTTTCATTAACCAGTTCATGCCCAAATTTTTCTGAGAGTCGCAGAACTTTCATTGGGCGTTCCATCGAGCAGGCTTGGGCGAGTCCGGACTGGAAGAGTTTTTGGCGGACTTGGACTTGAGTTTGTGTATTTCAAGTCCAATCTATTCAACTTCTAACACAAATGAGCAGAGAAAAATGAAAAGCGAAATAACAACACCTACTGTTTCACATGAAACTGAAAATTTTGTTCGGGAGACGGACATGGAACGTAACCTTATTTTCGAAAAATCAAGTATGTGTTCCAGGGCTCAGTAAATTAAAATATAAACCATTCTCATCAAAAAAAAATCTAAAAGATTACCGGACTCGAAATGGACTCGGCCTCGGCTTGAACTTGTATGGACTCGGACTCGCCCAAGCCTGTCATCAAGTACCTTGAGGCTAAGAATATCGAATTTTATGGACTCGCCTGCAAGTGCACTTTTCACATGGAAATAAAATATTCATTAAAGCAAATTACTGAACTCTACTCTTATTCTTCATTGTGAACAGACGTGTGTTTTGAAACGTGTTTATTATTACTGCTATTCTTCACTGTATTTTTATTCTGTCTATATATGTCGTAAATAGAGAAAAAGGAAAAAAGAAAATTACTGATCTACATTAGATTATTGCTTGAATAGTAAAGACAGAAAAAAGGAAAGAAAAAAGTGATGTAGATACAGATATTTATTCAAATTCAGTGATTCATCATGAATAAATATTCACCGTCTGTTCTCCTATCAACTAGAGATGACAGAAAAAAAACATAAATGAGTATCAAAATATTTCTCAAATTTTAATCAAATTTTTTTCATGAAATTTTTTCCTTAGTTTTCAATATTTCTTGAGGCACGCGGCTCTACTCTAGATCAGAATACACAACTATATTGTGCAAATAGTATCGCTCATCGACGCTTCACAAACGAACAATCTTCAGAAGAAGGAACAATTTAATCAGCAGTTCCGCATGACTGTACCATGTTTACAGTTTGTGGAGTTTTTCTCACTAGGTCAAATTTGTCATCTGCAAAGTATTTCCTGAGAAAGAAGATAAAAACCAGTTTTTATTTAAAGTCGGACTCTAATCCTTCTAGAATAGCCTAAATCTCAACTTTTTTAATTTTAAATTCAGCAAGTAGCAGTGTCATTCCTTGTCGTCCTTAACCAAGATAGGCTTTAAAGATGACTAGTTTCGACCCACTCTTTGTAATAAGAAGCGGTCATTACTAACATCTATTTTTTGTCTCACCCTACACCGAAAGGCATCTCGGTATACCTACTTACCACTTACTAATATCTATTTCTATCGTTATAACGAGAACCAGTTTCCATCGAAAAAGTTTTGCTTCGCGATGCGGTGAGCTTTTGACAGTAGCTTTCAACTATTATTAGCATCCCAGAACAAGAACAGGAGCTCAACAAATTTTTTCATTCAAGTTTTCCAAAATTAGCAAATTCAGTAGCTTTCTTTAAGCAGTAGGTTCTTTAAGGAAGCGAGTTTAAATCTCTGAGCTGAGGATATAATATAAAAGATGACTAAATTTTTTCATATAGTTGCTGTTTCGTGACGAGTGTGTGATAAAAGAACGTTATATAGAAATTTTGCGTATGATAGGTGAAACAAGATAACGCTTCTGAAGTGCTTCATTTTGATGTAGCAGAAAAGAAAAGGCAATGGCGTAGTAAAAGAATAAAATGACTGAAATGAAAGTAAAATACGATTCGATCCACAATACAGCTGAAAGTAACACCAGCGTTATCAATCACAAGAAGCATAGCGATGCAAAATAATATGCTTGCAGGCCACGATGACTCATCAAATCATTAGTAGACTTCCAGTGCTTTTTTCGGTTCTTAAGGACACAAATACATTGGATGCAAGTTTGGCATTTGAATAAGGATCAAACGGGATTTTATTTTCTGTTTTCATTTTTTTATGATCTATTGTAGTTACTGAGATATTCACTATTCTACAGTATAGGAGGCGCTTTTCGTAGTGTAGAATAGTGAATATCTCAGTAACTACAATAGATCATAAAAAAACGAAAACAGAAAATAAAATCCCGTTTGATCCTTATTCAAATGCCAAACTTGCATCCAATGTATTTGTGTCCTTAAAAACCGAAAAAACTGCACGAAAGAAGCATTTTTTTTGCAGCCTGAAAGCACACTAAAAGTTTGTGCTAAATAACTCGACTTTCGCCTTATATTTCCTTTCGATTTATAGCATACTAATCCTCAATTCAGTTTGTTTAACCTCACTGATTCTAATATTGCTATGCATCTATGATAAACAATGATGAGTCACGTGTAATGTATCTGATTTTGTACTGCTGCTTATCCAGGACCTAATCAATTTACTGTTCCTCTAAATATTTTCGTATTACAGCATTTCTTGAGTAAAGTTATTGAGTTTCATAATACAATGTATGTATCAAGTTGGAAAACTAACTTTCTTTTTTTTTTCGAAGAAGCGCTTACTCTTCAGCAGGACATAATTAGATTTTTGGTTTTTCCCCGTACTAAAGTATCTTTCTCTAGTGTGTACTAACATATCGGTATTGACGTTAATACTTTGATTTTATAGTTTCTTGCGCAGGTTTATAGCCAAATCGTTTATAACATCACAACATCATCACCGTAAATCACTTAATTTTTACAAAGAGCTGCAAAACTGTTTTATCACAAAATAAACATTTTGATATCTTAATTCATTTATTTTGCTCTCCTTTTTTATTGTCTCGTTGATAATATTTGATTGCCTTGACAAGTGGGACGCGCGCAAATCAATTCAAATAAAGACATAAAATGACTTGTATGTACAGCTGGTTCTGAAGCATTTTCATTCAAAAGTAATTGTTAAAGACCTAACGTAAAAAACGAGCAGTAACTCAGTCAAAAAAAAATATTAAGAGGAGGAGTATGGTAGAGCGCTCTTTTTGGAAAAAAAAGAAAGGAGTAGTCTATTTCCCAAAAAGAGTGTTCCAAAAAAGAAGTAATCTCGATAACCCTTTTTTAAGAATTACTCTGGAGTACTCAAAGTGCATGTTCTCAAAAGAAGTAGTCCAAAAACTACACTTTTTTTGAAGTGTTCTGCAGTGCCTCGACTGCACTTTATAAAAATGAGTGCTCCGAAGCGCTTTTTTTTTGAGAAGTATTCTGGACTACTCTAAAAAACGAGTACTCTAAAGTGCTTTTAGTGGCTCTTTTCAAAGGAATGATCCATTTTTCAAAAGGAGTGTTCCGAAAACGGAGTACACCTTCATACTCCTACTTCTGACCTTTTTTTGGACTAGGAAGCAAAGTAACATGAGTATATGTATCAAATGAACGAGCGAAAATAGGTGGAAATGTTTTCCGATCTTCAAGATACAAAAGAAAGCAGTAAGGAATAAACTGTTTTTCAATGTCAAAATATGTACTTATTGGCAAAATAGTTCTTGACTATGCTCATTTATCTAAGAGTTTTGTAATGTAATGGAAAATGTGGATATACCAGAATGGCGAATTTACGAAATACATATGAACCGTAAAGTACTATCCATTTCAAAACAGAAGTCACACGGTTATTTTTAAAATAACGTTTCGAAGAAAAGAGGTAGAGACCTGAAGTTCTGAGCATTCGACAGAGGAGATCTGCTATTTGCTTATGAAAACATAGGTTTAGGACCCCTCTTTCGAATGCTCGAAACTTCACGTCTTTACCTCTTTTCTATGAAATATTATTCCAAAAATGTCAATGACAAAAGTTGTTGAGAAATATGTGATTCAATGTTACTTAACTAGAATTGCAGTTTGAATTTTTAGAAATTTCTTGTTGTCTTGTTTGTAAGGTTACTCGAAAAAGCAGACTGTTTTTGAGAAACAGAAAACAAAGACGGAGGGTTTTTTCGACTAATCTTATAAACAAGACAAGACAAGCATGAGAAAAATGGATTTTACCAGAAAGCCCAAGCTTTTTTTAGTCCGTCCATGATGATTTATGCTATTCGAACAGATGTACTGCGAGATGAAGAATATTCTGTGAAAGTTTCAATCAATTTGGAGCTTCGGAAACATTCGGAAACTTATTACATTGAGCATACTTCTTCAGAAAGCACTTAAAATAGAAAGAAAAATTTGTTTTGCTAACGCTAAAGTCTCCAAAAAACGGTCTTTTAATGAATCAATAGCTAAAAGGTTCTAGATTCCAAATATATAGTTTTTCAAGTTTCAAAACGGTAAACTAAAGGAAAAACTGTTTTCTCATATAGATCACCAAAATACGGATATTTTTTATTGCCATTTTTCATGCCTTTTTACCACAAATCCACCACTTGTGGGAAGATCTTTTACGCCGTTAAATAGCTTGTGGTCCGAAGTATGTGTAGCACAATTCGAATCGTCTAAAAGGGCACTTTTAATTTTTCACCTAATGCCCACATATATGTGAACACTTGTAATAATCACATTATAAAGAGATGAGATTGTTTGTTAAGTGATATGTACTCATGTCTAGGCGACAGTGGGCAACGATATGGTTACCCACTTTCAGTACAGTATATGAAAAAGGAACTTCATAGAAAACAAGCTGAAGAAAATAAGTAAAAATTGCAAGTCGTTAAGTTATTGTTATCTTTTGGAAGGCGTCGTCCACGTAAAATTCATTCACAAAAAGTTATTTCGATCGGCATAACATTTGACAGACTTTAGGTTTGAAGCGTTGTCGGAGGAAGAATATTTTCTTTCGATTTTAAAACTGTCACGAAGAAAATAGTTCATCTTCGAGACAAAAAAATAACTCGCTTCTGCTCCAGAAAATTGCTGTGTACGTACCAATGACAACAGTCAAATAGTTAGATTAACTGCAACAAAACGAAATAAACACGGGCAGAAAACACTCTTTGAGTGTTATTGTGTTATTCATCACTCGAAAGAAGTGAATAAAGTTGAATGAAAAGCGCTTTGCATTCTAGCAAATGACCACTTGAATTGTATTGATGTATATCTGTTATATACGTTAAAAGAGAACGAAGGATAAACAAGGACGATAATATACTCACACTGTCTATCTATTTTTCTTCTTTCGACGAATAGACGAAATAAAAAAAAACATTATATGGTTACAGACAAAGAAGAGGAAAATATGAAGTCAGTGGATTTGATCCTAGCTTCGTGCAACGATTTATTTAATGGGGATTAATATTCTCGCTTTCTTACTATTTCAAGAAACAGCCTAAACCAAGTCTGCGAAAGCAAAGAATGATTAGTTGGAAAAATTTTCCTCTACAGTGTGCGAAGGAAAAACCTTGCTGTAATCTTACCGTGATTCCGTCACAGTTTTGAAACACAAACTGGAACGGGATCTCATTACTGATTTGATTAAGAACACGATTACAATTATAAGATCACGATTTTATTTTGTCAAGATCAGCATTTTCTCGTTATACGAGACAAAATTGTGTTCGCGATCAGATCTCAGCAAAAATGATACTAGGGTCGCCCGCTGACCTCGCTGCTCTTTTTATCTCGCTATTACGCGGATAGATAGATAGATAGATCTATTTTACACAAAGGTAGGGTATCACGAAAAAGTACCAAAAAGACTTGTGGCATCCGGAGCCATCTCATGATAACCTAAACTAAAAAGTTTCTAAAACGAACCGCTAGTATAAGCCAATATCTCTTTAGTTTCATGCAAAGGGTTTTCGTAATTATTCTTCCTTTTTCTACGATTTTTTATCTTGTTGCACTCTTTAATTAACGTGCTCCAACGTATGAAATAAGATATCCCGTAAAAAGCGCTATTTGAACCATTTAATGCCGTACCGGACACAATCTGTTAACGCGTTACAACAGTATAAAATCTGTGCTCCGTCACAACGCTTGGCACTTTTATCGATGAATTGTATCACTTTTACGCTGTAAAAGTATCGGGAAATAATTTATTTGCCACGCATCGAGAGTAGATACGGAAGAATATTGCGATAAATACTGTCCTTGTTGTCTTAAATAAACTTATCTAGTTTTATGGAGCTAAAATATATTTGCAATGTTCTCGAGATAATAAGTTTCATCGCGATGCATATTAGCACTAGCGCAATGCTTTATATTTCCTCGATAAACACTAGAGTTATCGCAGAAAGCTTCTTTATCGGAGCAGTATTTTATCTCAGTAGAGACCGATAAATTTATTTTACCGTGATAGTTCTAATGTTTAGCGCGATATTTCATTGATTAGGTAAAATTATCGCCTCTAATCGAGATATTTTATAGAAAAAAACCTCATGGGCAGACCATACTTACAGAATATTAAAATCCGAATATTTGGCATATAAGATTATCTGATTGTCTACTTCTCTGCTTCATAAGAAAGACAGATCATACTTAGAGAATATTCAAATCTGACTATTCGAGATATAAGACTATCTGATGGTCTGATTCTCTGCTCCGCAAGAGATACACATCATACATAGTAACTATTTTTATATCAGTATGAAAAATGAGTATAGTATAACAGTGCAACAAAAAAAACGATATGTCTTTTATTTATTTAATGACTAAGGAGAAAGAATGATAGTTTTACCTCTTCAATGATTAGAATGTTGCATAATACCTTGAAAGTCGATATTTAATTGCATAGAGTTAGGGACCTATAGAGAAAGTTTGAACCAAACCTGACTAGAGATAGCAGTTGAACATCGTACTACAAAATGAAAATCATGTTTTGAAAAAGACGATGACTCACATTAATCGTAATCACTTGCGAAATGTCTACACGATTAGTCATCGCTCACTCACAAAAGAGGTAACAAAGTTCATATGCATATTCTTTCTCAGATAATGTGCTGCATCTAGGGCAGGGCTGCCAAATCCAAATTTACAAAACCAGGAGTTCACCAGCAGATTTTTAAAATCAGAAGAAAATCCAGGAAACGTTTTTCGTTTCCTCGTTCTGATTAACGATTCTTACGATCTTTTATCGAAATCAGGAAGCTTTTTGATTGTCTTTTTTCGAAGAAAACTGGAATTTTCGCTTCCGCATGCGATTGATATTTTCTTCTGATACGTTAATTATGGCTAAATTTTTCTACGTGATATTATATATATATATTATATGACAAAGATCAAAGATAATTATGTGTTCTATAGTATTATTTATTTCGCAACTACTCACAAAATGTACAAAAGAAAGCAAGTAAAATCTATTTAGAAACTGAACCACAAATACCAGTACATAGAAACCATAGATTATCATTCACACTGTTCGTGGCACTTTCGCAATATAACCATATTTTTCTGATGATCGAATCTGTTTTAATAAATCCTGATTATTGAGCGGATAATCGTAAAATTGAGAATAGTTATATTGAGCATTTACTTTAATTTTTAATTCTGCATCAACAAGATCATGCATCCTGCTGCTTCGATTATTATTCCATAAATATTTCATGTGACTGAATACTGATTCACAAAAAGCATTGGAGGCTGGTATAGAGAAGACGAAATGAACCAATTTTTTAAATTTAGGAACATTTTCACCATGTTTTTGTGAAACAGAGATAACAACGACGGAGTGTTTTTCCGACTAATCTTATAAACAAGACAAGCATGAGAAAAATGGATTTTACCAGAAAGCCCAAGGTTTTTTTAGTCCGTCCATGATGATTTATGCTATTCGTATAGATGTACTGTGAGATGAAGAATATTCTATGAAAGTTTCAATCAGTTTGGAGCTTCGGAAACATTCGGAAACTTATTACATTCAGCATACTTCTTCAGAAAGCACTTAAAATAGAAAGAAAAATTTGTTTTGCTAACGCTAAAGTCTCCAAAAAACGGTCTTTAATAAATCAATAGCTAAAAGGTTCTAGATTCCGAATATATAATTTTGTAAGGTCCAAAACGCTAAACTAAGGGGAAAACTGTTTTCCCGTAGAGATCACCAAAATACGGATATCTTTTAGTCATGCCTTTTTCCCACAAATTCACCACTTGTGGGAAGATCTTTTACGCCGTTAAATAGCCTGCGATCCAAAGTATGTGTAGCACAATTCGAATCGTCTAAAACGGCACTTTTAATTTTTCACCTAATGCCCACATATATGTGGACGCTTGTAATAAACACATTATAAAGAGATGAGATTGTTTAAATTACGAGAATACATTAATAAAAGTCAAAAAAGGTGAGAAACTCCTTACTAAACCTTTTAAAGGGTTCCGTGTATTTGCAGTTTCCGGAACCCTTTTAGGTTTTCTAAGATGCTTATTTTTGCAGTTCTTTCTGACAACTCTGAACACATGAAAATAGCAAAAAATGTGTGGAGACCACGTTTTAGGTCCAGTTTAGTGGAATGGTCGATTTAGAATAGCTGACGTTAGTTGTTGATCGTTCAAGAGTATAGTATAACAATGCAACAAAACGATATGTCTTTTATTTATTTAGTGACTAAGGAGAAAGAACGATAGTTTTACCTCTTCAATGATTAGAATGTTGCATAATACCTTGAAAGTCGATATTTAATTGCATAGAGTTAGGGACCTATATAGAGAAAGTTTGAACCAAACCTGACTAGAGATAGCAGTTGAACATCGTACTACAAAATGAAAATCATGTTTTGAAAAAGACGATGACTCACATTAATCGTAATCACTTGCGAAATGTCTACACGATTAGTCATCGCTCACTCACAAAAGAGGTAACAAAGTTCATATGCATATATTCTTTCAGAAGAAATAGAAAGAGCAAGGCAACGATTAGTCATCAAAGAATTACTCATTCCGTCAAATGCACAGATATAAATAACCCGTCAAATCTGTAAGAGACTCCAGAGCAATTTAAAAATTTGTTTAAAGAATATTTGTTTGAAGAGAGATTTTCAAGCATGCGTGAGTGTATCTCAATTCACATTGGGCAAGCCGGAGTTCAAATTGGCAATGCATGTTGGGAACTGTATTGTCTCGAACATGGTATTCAACCTGACGGTCTAATGCCATCAGACAAAACAATTGGTGGTGGCGATGATTCATTCAGTACGTTTTTCTCCGAAACGGGTGCCGGAAAACATGTGCCTCGTGCCGTTTTTGTCGATTTGGAACCAACAGTAATTGGTAATATACAGATTTTTCTCATTAGTCACCTATGAATCACTTATCGTTCCTTTTTTGATAACAGATGAAGTGAGAACTGGCACATATCGTCAATTATTCCATCCTGAACAACTGATTACAGGCAAAGAAGATGCTGGTAAGAGTTTTAAAGGAGGAAATAAGTTTTGTGAAACTCTACTCTGAATATGAGTTGTTTTACAATTTTTCGTGAATTTTCTTGAAAACACAACTTTATCACATTTGCTTTCCAATAGCCAACAATTATGCACGTGGTCACTACACAATCGGAAAAGAAATTGTTGATCTTGTTCTTGATCGTATTCGAAAACTAGCAGATCAATGTACCGGTCTTCAGGGTTTTTTAATTTTTCATTCGTTTGGTGGTGGTACGGGCAGTGGTTTCACATCGTTGTTAATGGAGCGACTGAGTGTCGATTATGGGAAAAAGTCCAAATTAGAATTTGCAGTTTATCCTGCACCACAAATCTCAACAGCCGTTGTTGAGCCGTATAATTCAATCTTAACCACACACACAACACTGGAACATTCCGACTGTGCATTTATGGTGGACAACGAAGCCATTTACGATATTTGTCGTCGAAATTTGGACATCGAACGTCCGACATATACAAATTTGAATCGACTCATTGCACAAATCGTCAGTTCGATCACGGCTTCACTACGATTTGATGGTGCGCTGAATGTCGATCTCACAGAGTTTCAAACAAATCTTGTTCCTTATCCACGAATTCATTTTCCACTGGCGACATACGCGCCAGTCATCTCAGCCGAAAAAGCCCATCATGAACAACTGACGGTGGCTGAGATTACAAATGGTAGGTAATGGAAGGATGTAGGAGAAGGAATGTTCTAATTTATTCTTACTTACAGCTGTATTTGAACCTGCCAATCAGATGGTCAAATGTGATCCGAGACATGGAAAGTATATGGCATGTTGTCTGTTATATCGTGGTGATGTAGTGCCAAAAGATGTAGGAGGTAAGCACTCATGACAATTGTGCATGCCGAAAAATGAGCTAAAAGCAATGGAAACTTATCACATAGTTTTTGTTGATGCTTCCTGTGACTTAAGAAGACACATAAGACTGGCCTAGATCTCAAAACCTGACTTCTGAAAATCAGCTATAGAATTTTTCACGGAAAACTCCATCATAGGTCAATTCCAGTATTCTGATGATTCTTGATCGTTCCACTATTTTAAACAGAATGCATAACACTTGAAAAGAGGAAAACACAATACAATTTTGTACCGAAATATACACCATAGTGCACATAGCATCTAGAACTGAACTCATTTTCAGTCATCTAAAATGCGATAAGATTAGAATTTATTTAAAACCTGTCTCCTTTTCTTTGACTCCTGCTATCATGGTTCACTTCTGAGGTGAAGATTGACGTCTATGCTCACTAAGAGTAAAAGACAGGAGGGGTGTTCAAGGTTATCCAAATTTTATCAAGCGGAATTAAATATCTATTATTTTCAAAAAATAGAACTAGAAAGGTGCGCATGCACCTTTAATTAGCAACGAACAACCCAGATCAGCAGGGATGTATCGAATAAGGTGTCTTTCTTTGTTTTTGAGTCTTGCTAATTCTCGTTATGTCGTCGATTCTAACAAAACGAGAAAAATAATGAGCATTAAATTACCTTCACCTTTAAGGTATAAAGCAGACAAAAAAGATGCACTGGTTGCTTGAGCAACAATGGTAAACGCTCAGTAAATTCACAGTTATAGGAATTTAGCTTCCACCCAGTATTTTATCTAGGTTTCGTTTTCCGGTTGGGCGCTTGGGATTTTTGAAGGGGCTGTTGGGGGGCTAAAAACTTTGAGAGTAAAAGTGAGAGAGAAAACATTTTTTTTGTACGAAATCAGCTGTATAATTTTCGGTTAGGCGAATCGAAATTCCGGGTGGGCCGCCTAACCTGCCTACACGCTAGATCACCGCTTCCACCAGAAATAATTTGCCTCACTTTAAGTAGGCATGCAACGGCTATTTTATCGGAGCTCTTGGGGGAAGTAGTTTTAAAATCGGAGAAAGCTTTTAAAATTTTTTCGAGTCAACAGTTTTGTGCTCAAATGTTTGCTATACAAAAGCAAGACATTGTAGACTTTCTCACGACGATTGGTCGATGAGATACGAATTCTTTTCTCTAAAAATAGGACCGGTTATTAACCGGTGGTTAATACCCGTAACGCCGTGACATTTGGACAAGCCGTTGGGTGAAATGAAAAGAGGATGTCTTACCAGATCGTCGTTTTTTCGAAAGAGAAACGAAAATATTCAAACATATGTTGTTTTCTCTCCAATTAAGCACAAACTATATATTTCTACTACTGGTGTCTACATTGAGATCGGACGTAAGCTAAGCTCTAGCACCCTTCAACTTTCGTCGACAAATGATTACTCTGCAATCGAGAGAATTGTTTTCTCTAATATCACTTTTCTTTATATCCAGAGTACGAGTTTCTAGTAGAATTTTGTGAAAGGAAAGTGTTTTTAAAAAGCAGAAAGAGAATCCTTGCTCTCCTCCTGGTTGAGGTATTTTTAGATGCTTTTTCGCGTGCGCTTATTGACCTCTAAGATGGTTTTTTCTATCAGCTGCCATTGCCTCCATCAAAACTAAACGAACAATTCAATTTGTCGATTGGTGTCCAACTGGCTTTAAGGTCGGAATTAATTATCAACCGCCTACGGTTGTTCCTGGTGGCGATTTAGCCAAAGTTCAACGTGCTCTGTGTATGTTATCAAATACAACGGCTATTGCAGGTACGGTAGACTATGAAATAATTTACCTCAAATAATTGAGTAACGTTTCTTTTTGAAAGAATGTTGGGCTCGTCTTGATCATAAGTTTGATTTGATGTATGCTAAACGTGCCTTCGTGCATTGGTATGTTGGTGAAGGTATGGAAGAAGGTGAATTCAGCGAAGCAAGAGAAGATTTGGCAGCATTAGAAAAAGATTACGAAGAAGTTGGTATTGATTCGGTTGAAGGTGAAGGCAATGATGAAGAATATTAATTTTTATGGACTTTTAGTTGTGTAAGTGTGTTATAAAGAAATATTTTTAGAAATTCAAAAAGAATGAATGGCCTTTTTTCGAAAAAATTTTTTTATCGAGTGTAAAATCAAAACATGAAATAAAACAGCATGTGTTCCATTGAAAGTAAAACTGTTTTGTCAAAGTGGACGTTAGCGAGTTGTTCATCAATAGGTGTTTTACGCTGATGATTAAAAAGGAGTGCCAGGGCGTTCTAAACTCAATACTTCATACGAGTATCAAATGAGTTTTTAGCACAGGAAGTATGGGGGTCGATAAGAGACAAAATCAGCCCCTCTCAAATCAAGCTCATATTCACAAGTCGCATGTAGTTTTCCTCCGTGATTAAAACTAGCACCTCAAAAAGAACATTTTCACCCCTCCTCGAAACAATTTCGCACCCCACCTTTTCTCCCCTTAAATGAACTTTATTTAGAGTATTTTCCCCCTTTCCTCTTTGCCCAAAGCAAACCTCGACTACTGTATATCATTCGATAGGGACTTTCAGGGGCTACAAAATGACATATATCCCTGGAAAAAATAAGTTTTCCTCGGTATTTTGAGGATATTGTTACCAAAAGAACGTATTCTTTTTAAAGCAACGACATACTCTGGAAGTCTGTGAAATTTTACATTATCCTGTATATTTTCTCTTTTACAAAAGTAATTGTGTATTTCGATAGCCCGTGAAATTATCTATCATTCTATGCATTTGTGTCTTGTTTTGCACTTATTTGTCAAAGAATAATTCCAATATTATTTAGGCACCCTCCTTGAAAAACTCTTACAAACTGCACTTTGGAATATTACCATCAGATGAAAAAATTTCAAAGAAAGTGCGTGGAATCGCGAAGTATTATAAATTAATCGATGGTAGACTCTATCGTCTACAACGACTTGATGAGGAACATTCAAATCGATTTAGTTATAACCAACATTTATTAGTCATTCCAAAATCAAAAATTCAGGATTTACTGTACTTCGCACCTGATCACGCAGTTTCGCCGCATTTCAGTAGGAGAAAAACCCTACGTCAGTTGCATTCCCGCTTTTATCGGCTGAGAATGCGAAAGGATGTAGAAAATTATATTCATAATTGTGATACATGCCATCGTTTTAAAGCTAGAACTCAAAAGCTTGTTGGCAAGACGATCTCGAACGAAGTGCATGCTTCCTCGGAACAAAACATGGAGTTCTTATGAGATACATCGTTTTCTACATGAAAAACATGGAGCATTTGTGGAGATACATCGGTTGCTTCAAGAAAAGACATGGAGTATTTGTGAAGAAACATCGGTTTCTTCCGAGAAAACCAAGAAGTTCTTCTAGGAAACATCTTTTTCTTCATGAAAAAACATGGATTATTTGTGGAGAAACATTTGTTTCTTCAGGAAAATATACGGAGTGTTTCTGGACAAACATCGGGTTTTTAAGAAACAAACATGGAGCATTTGTGGATAAACATCGGCTTATTCAGGAACAAACATGCAGTATTTAAGGAAAAACAGCCCTTGCTTCACAAAAAGACACGCAGTATCGGTGGAGAAACATCGGTTTCTTGAAGAGGGAACATGGAGTATTTGTGGAAAAACATCGGTTGGTTCAGGAGAAAACGCGTTCTTGTGGACAAACGTCGGTTTCTTCCGGAAAAAACGTGAAGTATTTGTCGAGAAACATCGGTCTATCGTAGAAAGAAAAGGAGTATTTGGGGACAAACATCGCTTGGAAAAAATACGCTGTATTTGTGGAAAAACATCGGTTTCTTCCGGAAAAAGTATGTGCTTCTTTTGACAGACATCTTTTTCTTCATGAAAAAGCATGGATTATTTGTGGAGAAACATCGGTTTCTTCCAATATGTAGTTTTCATTTTTCGCCTGCATGCCCTATTTTGTTTGCGGAATTATTATTAATGTTATTTAAAGAGAACACACAGAATAAAAACACATATCTACATCTTTAATGAAATATCACCTTTTTTATTTCTGTTTTTAGTCCTATGTATAGAAGAACATAGAATGCTAGTGCACAACACGAAGTTTATTTTTCACTTTCTGACTTACATGCTGTTCATATCCTCAAATAACTTCACACTATTAAACATGTGAAGTGGGTCGAGCTGTTCAATAATATAAACGATTTTAAGCGATGTTGGAACCTTTTCAAAACTGCGTTCAGCCGTTTGTTCAAATTAGAACGCTGTCAAACGCGTTCGGAGTATCAAATATCTACAGCGTGCCGAGGCGTTTAATAATAGAAATGCTCTCAAACGCTGTTGTAACCTGTGTCAAAACGGCGTTCAAACGTCTGATCAAATCAAAACGCCTTAAGACGCGTTCAACAATTCGAACGCGTTCAGGGAATTTAATATCTTCGATGTTTAAACGCCTTTAATAGTCAAACGCCTTCAAACGCTTAACAAAAATTCATGAAAAAAGAGGTTCAAACGCTCCTCACACATAAAAACGTTTAAACACGTTCGACTCAAACGCTAGTTTTTACGAAACGCGTTTAAACGTAGATTTAAACCCCCAAAACAGTGTTCAAACGCGCTTTTTCTCAAAATTTTCCGAAAACTAAAATTCAAACGCGTTTTTTCGAACGCAGACAATTACATGGGATGCCTACAAACCAAATATAAATATATTCGCGATTTCTTTTCATGTGATTTAGCACTACTCTGCTCGATATTAGAGGCTATTTCTCCTCCTTTTTACAGTGCTACTGATCCTTCTGATAGTGTAAGAGTCTGGCAGACACATGTCGATGTCTGCATTGAGGAATGCGTCCCACTTAAGCGCGTAAATGTACTCCGAAAAGCCAATATAACACTTTCCAAAGATACTAGACTAAAAATGCGTAAAAAAAATACGGCTTTTAATCGCTGGAAGTCTGTCAAAACAGCTGCTTACACTCTTTTTAAACTTTTAAAAAGTGAGGTGATTAAATCAGTTAAGAAAGATAAGAAAAATCGATTACTATAGTGCTCTTTACGATTCTAAATTCACCACACATCTTGAACCATTAGATGCGGTTCAAGGTTTAGCAAGTCGCACTATTACCAGAAATTCCAGTTACGAAACTGAGAGTTTGCTTTAGTCAATAAACTAGGTTTATCCAACCTCAGTGTTAGGCGCCAGTACTTTCGACTCATATCGTTTTACAAAATTTACAATAACTTGACTCCTCTGCAATCTCACGATTATCTAGTTAAATTGACTTCTAGGTCTCTCCCAGCATCACATTCTTATACGGTCGACATACCCTTCACTGCTTTCGAGACTGTCCAGTCATCCTTCTTTTGGAAGACTCCATAAGACTGGAATGCTAGAGATCTAGAAAAAGTCGTATCCATTAATTCTCTCAGAAACTTTAAAAAGGTCTTAAAGGAACATCTTCATCTCTAGTCGTCTTTATTTTCTAATTTTATTTCTGAACACCATTTCTTTCGTTATTTTCCATTTTTGATATTTCAGTTGGTCATGATAGGCAGAAATTTTGAATTCATGTTTATTTTTCTGTTACAAGTCATTCTTATGTCTGTACTTCTTTTATGTACCATGGTTTGTTACCAAAAAGTAAAAATTAAGACAGAAAGAAAGAGTTCAAAACTTCAGAATATAGAGTATTTAAGCTATTCTATATCTTATTCATAGGAGATCTCGAAACAAATTTTGCAGAACCCTCAGGTTTCCCAAAAGGGTTTCTGAAAAACCTATTAAAAAACAAAAATATGCTTTTAGATTTTTTCGATCTTATAATCACGTTTAGCGGACAACATTAATCATATCCTGAGATTTTGAACTCGTTTTGATGTCTTTTGAGTGAATAGTGAATTTTTTAATATTAGGTGAGAACAGCCTAAAAACTCTCATTTTCGTAAAACTGGCTTTTCGGTAGATTTTTAAAAATTTTTCTAAAAATAAATATTTCCACAAACTTTAGCATGGTACCCGTGGTCCATCAGTCTTTAAGGCTACCGATGGTCACTGGGTGCCAGTCGTTGGACTCATAGGAAATCCGATAAAACGCCCGAACCGTGGAAAATCAAGGTGTCACTTTATTCCCATTTTCGAGGGGACACCCCGAGCTATAAGCCCATGAAAAGAAAGCAATGTAATCCTGTTGGAAAATCTTTCCAGACGGCCTAGTTTTCCAAAGATCTCCTAGAAAACCTGTTTCAGAAAACTCTTCTGAAAATAATGTTGGTTATGAAAACATGCCTCCAAGTCCCCTCTTTCGAATGGCGAAAATCGCAGGTCTCTGTCTTGCTTCTATCAAAAGTTATTCGCAATCAAAGTCGTTTGGTGATTTATGGGACACCCTGTAAAAGAACGTTGTCAGAAAAAGAACCCTTCTAAAGAATCATAGACAAATAAAAGACAGTCGTGTCTCGTTTTGGTTGGTTTTGCCCATATACATAAGATAATAGCTAGAAGAATAACATTCTAAACAGATGTCGCGCGGATTCAGTACTAAGAAAATTAGTTATTTTACAGTAACGGTTTTGGATGTTGATTGGTCTTAAACTTCCGTACCGTTACACACACATACACACCTTAAAACATCTTAATTTTAGAAAAAGTTTGAGTTTTTGAACTTGAAAAACAGCTTGGCTCCATCTATAAAGAGTAAATAATTCAAATTTTCACATTATCGAGCAGTGCTAGTGTGGCTCTATTCGAATACCATAGAATGACATTTTAAGCTTACTGAACTTCGCTATGGAAAACAAATACCCTCAACGAAAACCCCAAAATTGATGTAATTCACAAAATGTGATTCTTCCACCGAGCATATTTTCGTTCTTTTTATCCGAGCTGAACATTTGTTAACAAAAGTAAATACAGATTCGGAAAGCTCAATTCTCGAGGTTCATTTTTATATTAAGAGATTCTCTTAATAACGTTTAACTTCGGAGTATTTCTTATCTGCAGTAGAGCACTGAAAAAGAGTCCATTTGATATAATTACGTCACGGCTTCTACTTTTCACTATAACTATTGAACCGATTAGGCTCAATTTGTTTTCCATAATGCGATCGCCTAAACACATCTCCAAAAGAATTTTCAGTCTTGTCCGTGTAGTGGTTGTGAAGAAAATAGAAAAAAAATTGTCAAAATGTAATCCTGTACGACTGGCCAAGCCGACATGTGACATATTTATTAATATACATTCACATATTTGGTCTAGCAGTAGTTAAAAGATAATAACACCCATACTTATACAGTCGAAAAATGAAACATAAAACGCTGAATGATTTAGGATCTTTTACATAAAATATTTTCAGATCTTTTTATCTTAACACAACAGTGAAGTTGCTACTCGAATTCAGTTTATGAATGGCCTCTTCTGAAACCTACGTCCTGTAAAGCTTTAATAGCAGCAACTATTGATAGATCTTTTCTGCTCACATAATAATCAAAGCCTAGTTTGAAAAGTGCAATTGTAACACTAGGCAACAGACAAAGAAAAATGGAAGCTCTTTTGTATGTACTAACATATGAATCTGTCGACGTAAAAGACTGGAAGCTGTTTGTGTCTTTGTAATCTGGTGCCATAGATAGTGAACATTTCGTAGGAGGCAGCAAGATCCTTGAATAATTAATACACGGATTTGTGGTTACAAGCATCGAGTCTCTTCTAAGAAACTGTAAATTGTCCATCATGGTTTTTGCACAAAATCCTATAAGAACACTGACGGCGAGTGTGATTAATGCGCCAAAGAGATTGAAATATTGACGTTGCGAAACTTCACACATACAGATGTTTATACTTTTATCAATTTTCTTGCAAGCAAGTGCAAGATGAGACCGCTTATTATATGTGTGATCATCAAATACTATACCAGTATAAGGACTATGAGTCTGCAAAGATTTTAGTACATTTTGTACTTCTGGATATGCATGTGTAGTAGATAACAATTGTTTAATCTGCTCTTGACTAACTTCAGATATTACGGACATATTAGTGGTCCATTGAATACCCACTATTGAAATATGTCTGTATAATAGTGCAAATTTGTACCAAATCTTTGTTACACGCGACGGAAGTATGCTGATTGTACCAATATCATCATCCAAGTCTAGTGCTGCGTTTGTACCAAAACGTTTTTCCCACTGGACTTGTTTCAGATAAGCCATAACTAATGCCTGATATAATGCTATTGGTTATTTTATCTAAAATAATATGATGTCTATGGTACATGTGTATAGAGATACGCACTCTAGATGTATCAGCTTTAGAAAAAATTTCAAAATTTCATGTCTTCTTTCATTTTGAAACTTCTATATACATAGTCGAACATATAAGAGCGCCTCATTCTTTTTCTTCGACGCTTCCTTTCTTCCTATCCTTCTATTGTTTTTCATGTTGATTAAATTTTGATTTTCTCAAAATCAGTGTTTCTGATGAGAATCTAACCCAAAATGTACGTTTATACTTTATTCTGGAGCACAAAGTGTATGTTTACACTTCACTTTGAAAGTCAGACTGTAAAAGCCTTAAATTTGCGTATACGTATAAGAATAACAAATTATTTGCGTATAATTTTTATACGCGCATAGAAAAAAGAAAAATATTTTGTATTTGCAAATGTTTTCTTTCATTTCATTTTGGTATTTTGGTCAATTTGTTTATATCTTCATTTTATTTGAGGCATATATGCAAGGGACGAAAAGCGACAATCGATCCCTTTCTTAATCCCTTTATGATCATTTGATCATGTTTATTATATTAACAATAAAGCTGACTTATCTCTGCAAGAATGCAAGCAAATGACTTGACCTACAGTTTAACAGTACTATATTCATACAAAATTTCTTGTAAAAAGACCAAAACCAAAACGAATTCTGCGGGTCGGGATACTTTTGTTGCCTACTGTATAGAGATTCAGGTTCACGGAGTTTTTCTAACATAACTGACTTGATGGTGTTAACATTTATGAGATATTGAAAAAGAACACAATTACTAGCTGATTTCTAGTGTCATTAAAATCATTACATTTGTGATCCAACAATATACATAAGAAGAATGAAAATTAGTCATGTTTTCTAGATAATGTCATATATATATATATATATGTTACCATAAAATATAACGGTCAATTAAAAGAACATCTAAATTTGTATACTAACCTCTATATTATAATATAATATACTTCAATTAATGTTAACTAATTGTATGTAATTTATAGATTCAAAGAAAATTTTGTTTATATTATTTCTAAAATAATAAAATCCATCATAGTTTAAATTTAAATAGTTGAATATAATTTATTTTTTTATTCTAGCATACTGTATTGTCATCTTTCTGAATCTAAAACATCAAAGATAAAATAGAACTTATTCATAATATAAACTTCATATGCTATCTGTGTTTTATTATAAAATTTTTTTTACATAATTACAACATTATTCTAAGATAAAAGCATTTTTATTATAGGTATTTTAGCTATAAATCATACGATGATGAAAAATACCCACAATAAAAATGCTTTTAACTTTCAATGATGGGCTTTTTCAAACATTTACCATTATTATTTTAAAAGAATGACTCATAATAATGCGCTTGCTGCATGCATACGACAAAAAACAACCACTATGGCAATGAAAAAAATAATAGGAAAAAATAATTTTTATTAAACTATGAGTCATTCTTTTAAAATAAT
>CAJNOQ010001983.1:0-27105 GCA_905250885.1 Didymodactylos carnosus | reverse complement strand
CACTGATTCTTGGTAAGAAATCAAGATCAGTCCATTCTGGTCTGAATCAGGAGATTGTTTGAAAAACACTGATATCTCAGTAACGGCTTCTGGCTAGAGAACTCTGAATATACATTCTAAAAAGTCTGATATCAGCTATAATATGTACTAAAAAAAGTCCCGCAAAAATGAGTCTCTTTGTTAATTTCAAGTGTATTGGTGAGTACCCAACTGGCTTTTGATTGTACGAGCCATGGTCGTATGACTACACACCATCAGATTCTGACTGAAAATCTGAAAAAAATGCATTTCTCAGGAAGAAAGTACTGAAATCAAGATTCCGTCAGAAATGATCTCAAGATTGTCGACTTGTGTAGTCTATATTCAGATTAAAAGAACGAAATAAAAATTTCGAATTTCATTGGTGAAAGTAGTTCGAAAAGACAAGAAAGAGAAAAGTCCGGTTGTATTTGATTTTTGACGACACGCTCCATTACCTTGACCTTTATGCTTTTATAGCTTTTCTGATTTTTATGCTTTTATACTTTTATGCGTTTCTGACTTTTATAGCTTTTATGACCTTCATGCTTTTACAGCTTTTACACTATGAATTCAATTTTCAGAACATAAAATTGTCCGCGAACGTGTATTTTCCAAGCTATGTCGGCCGATTTCCTGTCTTGAATATTCATAATTCGGATATCCGCCCATCTCTGAACAAGTAAAGTAAATGCAATCTGAAATTTGCTCTATATCTGTTATAAAATCGTGAGTTAATAAAACCAAAGAGAAACAGCGAGGTAATCTTTGAAAAACCAGACCGTCTGTTAAAATTTTCAATAAGATTATATTGATTTTCTTCCATGCTATGATAGCCCAAGGAAGGAGTTCAGACCTTCAGGATATGGACGATTTTCTCCTCTAAATGGGATTATAAGATCGAAAAAATCGAAAAAGCATATTTGCGTTAATGGGTTTTCCAGAAACCCTTTTGGAAAACCTTAGGGTTTTGTAAACTTTCTTTTAAGATCTCCTATAAATAGGATATAGAATAGCTTAAATACTCTTTAATCTGAAGTCTTGAACACGTTCTGATGTTTATTGAGCGGGTAGTGAATTTTTTAATAGATGAAAACAGCCTGAAAAAAAGATTTTTCGTAAAACTCGCTTTTCGGTAGACTTTTAGAACTTTTTCTAAAAACAAATATTGCCACAAGACTCAGCACGATATATTACCTATAGTCCATTCGTGTTCAAGGCTACCAATACTCACCGAGTGCCGGTCGCAAGAAATCCGACACAACACCCGAGCCGCGGAAAACCAAGGTCTTACTTGATCCTCATTTTGAAGAGGATATCTTGGGTTATCATAGCATGGAAGAAAATCAATATACTCCTATTGAAAATTTTAACACACGGCCTGGTTTTTCAAAGATTACCTCGCTGTTTCTCTTTGGTTTTCAGTAAAAGCCGTTTTTCTCATCAAGGAAAAGGAATTTTAAAAAAAGCTCTTCGTACTATGTTTGTATAATGTTTCTATTTTCAGTGTGTCGTAGTTAGGCAACTCAGCACTCTTCAATAGTTTGAATAGTGCACAAACGACAAAACTGTTATCAGAGATTCAAATAGCAACTTTTGTAGAGAATTCAATTCTCTATCGATTGAGCTTAGAACCAACTCTCTGGACTACCGCACAATGCCTCATGAACAACGAATGAAAGTGTGCGATTTTATCTGGGCCACCCGACAGCGGCCGGCAATCTAGGAGGAACACATTCTTCGTTCAGGCATTTTTCAAACCTAGTAGATCTTTTTTCCTAAACTTTTTCCATCTGCTTTACAACATTGATTAAGTCAGTTTTAAAGTATTAAACTGGCAGATGTTGTTGTTGCTGTTACATTGACGGTCATCTGTCGAGTTTGATTTATCGTTGAGTTAGAATATTTTGAGTTGGATGTTGAGAGAACCGTTGTAGATGTTATCAGTGTTGTACTTATTGTTGTAATGACCGAAGTTATCGCTATTGTATTAGAAGAAATTTTATTTGATGGACAAATTAAACTGAGCATGTTCGTTATGCATTCCACGATGTCTGTTGCTGACACTTTGTCTTGTTGTACAGGACAATATAAATGATTAACATTTCGAGCTTGTGCCAAGAAAAAAAAATGCAAACCTGTATTCAACGATAATTCGATTATCCCTCGGTTCTTTTTCATAAACAAAACATGAGTGAGACCGGCACCATGCACACCCAATAGTATATCAGTATTCAATATAATACTGAGTTGTTCATACATCGATAATGTCTCAAAATAGTTGGATTTAAATCTGGTATTTTTAGAAAATAACTTGCTTTCATTTAATTTTGCTTGTAATTCTTGCAACACCTGCATTTCGTTATTAATTTGTCGTTCGACCTTTCCAGTTGGATTTCTTGGATGTGCTACATAGTTTTTTCTTAACAGAAAAAAAATATTAATCAAATCACAGTTGACTGCTGCCGAATCGTTCGTTAACTTAATATTAAAACTGGTAAATACATGCTGGCGAAAATCGTCTAAATAGATAACCTCATCTTTATATGGAGCGCGTGATATATCCAAATGTGACAGTTCTTGTTGATAGGACCATAACAGTTCTTGGTAGAATATCATTGATCGATTTGATGCTCGATATTGACCGGCACGTTGGTACGAATGAAACAATGTTGACCATAGACTATCTAGATTGCCTTTTGGATGACCATCAACGAAAAGAATATGCGCCGTCTTCGGATCACGATTGAAAAATCGACAAAGAATATAGACAGTGTACAAATCGGTAATAGTATGGTACCAGTTAGCGTAATCACGACGTCTTACAGCTATGGTGAAGTCATCGATCACATGACCTAACACCTGAGTCGTGTTACACTTATCAGCTGTCTGCTGTGAATTGTAGGTATCAATGGACAATGCCCATTCGGTAAAATCATTACGAGGACCAAATACAGGCAATTGTCTCAATAAACTATCGTTTGAACAAGGAATCTAAGCAAAGCAAAACAAAAACCTATCAGTAAATAGCTATTGTAAAGCATTTCGAAAAAAATCTTAGTTCTTAACTTTCGCACTGCCTTTTATAGGTAAAGGTTTAGAGGTGTCTAAAGTTCTCGTAGAGAATTTTCTGGCAAGTTTCAAAAGTACAGATAGATTGTTTTCACGATCATGAGTCTTACAGTGTTTTAAACTGGAGTTACCTATTTTTCAGATTCGAATGAAAATACTCTAAAACGGGCTATTTCACATAAAATAGATTTTCATCAGTTCTTGGGATTTTTTAATGAAATCAAACACTGTCACGAAGCTTACTGTTAACTTATGTTCTAGTTATTAAAGATTCTCACAGACAATCACACATTCTTTTGACATTTCTACTTCGAAAAAGATTTATGAACTTTTCTATGTGTGAAAAGACGTATCGTATTCTCTTATATAGAAGGAGAAAACTTCCAGGTCTCTATTCATATTTATTATCAAAAGTTATTTAAAAATATCTGCGATCATAATATTTTGATATGATAGATAGATAGTAGCAGGATTATTGTTGGAACGGGATGAAAAGATTAGAAGAACTATTGTTCTTGATAAACCTTCTAACACTTTTTTTATATTCACTATCAATAGAAATAAAATTCTCTGCTATTAACCATGATAAAACTTTGATACATATGGTTAACATGAAAAATCTCAGTACAAAACGTATAAAAAATTGAAAAGATGATCTAGCTATAATTTATTATATATTGTATTTATAACTAGTTTTTACTGAAAAAAACCTATCTAGTTTTTATAACAATTAACTTTGAAGAAAGGCGCACGGCTAATTCATTTTGAACCATACAATGACTAATGAGCATAGTATTCCTATACTTTACACTATGAATTGTTCATAATGTGGTATAAAATACGCAATATTTTATATTGTTTGAGTTGAGGGCACTGAAATGGAACACTGATTTTCAATTTTCTCCTTCAATTTTTCTGTGAAAATAATTACGAAGACAACCAACTGTACTCGAAGGGAAAAACGTTTCTTATAAGTTATTTATTCTATTCTTTATGCATCTTTCGATTTAACAATCAAGCTGTGGTATACAAACAAGCTGCTGATCTACCAGATAGCGGTAGATCAGCAGCAAATGGACATGGAACGTACCCTTATTTTCGAAAAATCAAATATCTATCCAGGGCTCAGCAAATTAAAATATAAACCACCGTCATCAAAAAAGAATCTAAAAGATTACCGGACTCGAAATGGACTCAGACTCGCCCATGCCTGATAGCAGTACAGAAGAATTAAAAATTATATGCGGTGAAAAATTTCCGATAAAGTTTTTTATTTCTGTTCATTTAGATGTACAATAGGGTCGAATGTTTCGTTGAATAACGTTAATTAAAGAGAGATGACGAAGTGAAGATAGTGTACCTCGTTAATCTTCAAGAAACAAAGTTTCCATCTTACATCCTTGCAGTATAAGTCTATATATTACTCAATGCGGAATGATCGCTTAACGTGTCGTCTACTTAATCCAGCGAAACTGAAACTTTCCACCACTACAGTTTTGTTGGAGACGCGTGTTTTCTAGCAGCCTCTACATAGTATCCGAGCACGCTTATGTCACCTCGAAAAATGAATAACAACGTAGATTACCAATTATTTTCCATCTTGTGATATTGTTTGCTTTATGACCAAAATCCAAAACGTTATTGAAAACTTGTCTGAAGAAAATATCGTAGTTTAGATAACTTATGTAGCACAATGAAAAATTTACATTTCACTCAGAATTAAGTCCATGTACTTAAAGTTTGAAACCGAATCTCCAACGGGAATGTGATGGTTGAAAGTTCTAATTTCACTGGGTCATATGGATGGCACACGTTAAATCATCGTTACACATTGAGTAATATATAAACTTATATAGAAAGATTTGGGATGGCAACCTTGTTTCTTGAAGATTGATGAGATATGCTATCTGTAAATGTGATATACACGCGATTCTTCTGCGTGTCATATTCAACCCTATTCTACTTTCAAATAACAAGTTGAAATCCATTGCAATTTCAAAAGTTCAAGGAAAGTCTTATATAGTGGACAGTGGACATCTATACTGGAGACAATCATTACCTGGATAAATCCCTGTTTAAATTGATAAAATTCAACATCTTCTGATTGATTTAAAACATCTTGAATATCTTCACCACCTTGACTTCCGATAACCAATTTTGAGTTTAGTATAACCGATCGTGTTAATGCAAATAACTGATCATAAACAATTACTGACGACGAGCAGAAATTCACCTGGTTTTTACACCATTGTGAAAATAACACAGGGATCGCCGTCGTGTTATCTGAATCACAGATGGTTGTAATATTTTTCTTTACTTGTGAACATACTGAACGCAATACTTGTGTAAGACGTTGATCCGTTTGCTGTTTAGTATTCATGGCTGTCAGATGTAAATAACTAATGAATAATATTTGAATAACTAGTAGTAAAATACAACAACGTAATCGTTTTTTTATACGTAAGTTCATTATCTATCGAATTCCACGTCCAATAAATTTATCTTAATCATTGTAGGCTACCACTTGTCAATGTTTATTACGTTTAGATATATGCTTTGGCTTAGCAAATGTTGATTCATCTAAAGATACTAGTTGATATCTCTCTTAGTTCTCACTTTTTTAGTTATGACCATTAGATAGAACAAAATAAATTCACATTCTAATAGGATATCAATTTATATGTACACTGTCAAAAAAAAGTGTCTTGATAAATCACTCGGCTGGCTTCAAAATACATCCACAGTACGTTTTGAAGGTACGTCAAGTGCATTTTCTCATCCTCTTACCGTTAGTCGCCTTAATGTCTTCAAAAAAACACCTCTGGATCGCTGCTTTCTCCCAAAAAAAGTAACTTAGGTGCATTTGATAGACACCCTAATACATCAGAAACGCACAATGCACTAGCCACGGTCAAGACACCTAGTCGCCCATCAGCCACGGATAAATCATGTAGTCACATTCAAGGCAATGAAAATGCATCGAAATTGCTGTTAGACACAGAATTATTCTGGTATCTAGTCAAGACATCTCTAGCAAGAGAAATGGTGAGATAACTTTTTTCAGAAAAGTGTCCTATCTGCACTGTTCCTTTGGCCACCATCATACTCTTGGGCACACTATTTTTAATCTGTTTCTTGTTTATTTAATTATGTTAGATTCGTTCAAATCAAATGGATGAATTAATCAAAGAACTTGATCAGAAATCATCAGGTTTTCCTCACTCCAAAAATATGATAAAATGAAAGCACCTTGTTAGTAGACATGTTGATATCTTTTCCCTTCTGATGATAAAAAATATATAAAATGTTCGATCTTACAGAAAAGGTCATAATACTGTTCAATACACAATGTTTAAATCAATATATCCAAACAAGATTTGGCTGTATTTAGCTCGATTTAGTATTTTTTAGTCCTATTCCAATTTTGTTTCTTTGCAAAAATATATTTATTAATCAAATACCGAAACTGATTTGTCAATGTTTTTTGCTTGAATGAGACAGCTTGAAGACTCAATAGTCAAATACTATTTATGGTACGATGAATGCAGCGTTTCTTATTGACAATATATTTAGATGAATACAGCGTTTCTTATTGACAACATATTTATCATAAATATGTTGTCAATAAGAGACGCTGCATTCATCGTAGGATTTTTACTTAGGATATTACCCCATAAACCTAGATGATATTTGTAACTACTATTGAAAAATTCTTTTTTCTTATATTGAAAGATGCAGATATAAACTCACAGAATATTGCAGCGGTACTTCGAGCATTAACACCATGCAAGCGGTTATAAATTTCATAAAAATCCTGTATATCTATCATGTTGTAGACATATGCTGTGTTTAGTGTGAAAGAATTTCTCATATCCCATTTTGTTTTCAACTATCATCAGTTTCACTCAAAACTTTAATCTAAAACGTTTAAAGTATCAGCAGATGTCAAATTTCTCGAGGTTTTGGTACTGAAAGTGTAAATTGACATCATTTTAGAAGAAGATTTTTTATCTTTCAATTATTTTTAACGATGTATTAAGAGTGTTCATGGCATTTTATACTTTTTTCTACACAACAAAAAGAAAGATTGTTTCCAAAAGTAAACTAGCCTTTTCTTTAAAGAATTAAGTTTTCACTCAAATGAGCTGACAAATTTTGACTCGAGCTAGGCCAATCAAAATTGTCATTTAATAACTCATACATTGCTTGTTAACTATATGACGAAAAAATTGAGTTTTATTAAACTCAAACTGTCCATTCACGGTTACCGTGAATCATGGTCGCAATGCAGGCATTTACTGTAGGTGCTTAAAACTGAAATTTACATCGATCGATAACTGTCTATTGGCATGCCATTTTGGAACAATCAATATATCAGAAATGAGCAAGCATTTAACGCTGGCAGTTAAATCTCAGTATTTAATCATTTATCAGCAAACCAATCTTTCCTTTGTTTTATTATTATGTGTTAGATTTGAACGGTATCATTTGTGCCGACAATCACAAATGGCACTGATGCTGATAACAGTTCAATACTGCAAATGCAATCGATCTGTTAATATTTTTCTAATCTTTTTTTGCTGACATGTATATTGATGTCGGCAATGGTTACCAGCAGAAGAATTCATGTGAGGAGACAATCTAAAATAGAATTCACTGTGTTAATATTTTCATTAGACGTGTAGTGAAACGTCTATCTTATCTATGAATTCATTTTCGAAAGTAAATGTTTTTGCTATATATGTTTTTTATAAGATATTCCAAAG
The DNA here is from genome assembly GCA_905250885.1 of Didymodactylos carnosus. Lineage (NCBI taxonomy): Eukaryota > Metazoa > Rotifera > Eurotatoria > Philodinida > Philodinidae > Didymodactylos > Didymodactylos carnosus. Next base: position 19,249 of record CAJNOQ010001983.1, on the reverse strand, counting down.
TATTTGATGTCTCCTAGATGCTTTATGGACATCAGAGTGCCCTACTTTATGCATCAAAAATTCATCTGATATACATAGGAAAATGCATCCAAGGTGCTTTGACTAAATATCCACGAAGACACTATGGGGGCCAAAAATTGGAATCCAGGCGCCTTCGCAAGGCATCGTGACGCGTGTTTTAGATGGAAATATCTTCTTATTGATTAAAAATGAGTTTGCTTCTAAGGCGCCTAAAACGCATCTCTTTTCTCACAATGTATCCCTCTATTTCTCCCGATTTCGTTCTTTTATTTTGAATATGCCATGAATATTTTTATACTGGGAAAAAAAGTTAATTTAGAAATATTTTTTTCACTTCACAATTGCACGTGTAATATCTATATCTTTCCTAGTAAGGATATATGATTTGGGACTTTTGCTGGAATTGAAAATGATCCTTCCAAGAGAATATGTACTTAAAGTACAAATAATTCTCTACAAAAGATGAAAATTCTACTAAGAGTTTCTCTAAATCAAGGGGTATAATATGTTGACATTTTTCTAGGTTTTGAATAACGTAGCAAGAAAAGTCAATCTACATACATACCATCAAACAATATTTACCTATGTCGTAAATGGTGATGCGTTCTTTTTAATATATACCTGCCTCATTAGTCAATACTGAATATACAATCGCTTTTTATAGTTACACGCTTGAATGATTCGATTAATAAATGATCCAGAGTCCCAAAATCTGTTATAATTATCAATTCAATAAGTATCAGAACTATATTTTCGGACAGGATAAGTGGCAGGTATGGCTAATTTTATTGAAGAAAAAAGTTCTTTGGAGTACGATCTTGCACGCTTCAACTGGAATACTCTTAAAACAGTCAAATAATACGTCAGGTTTTGTTGAATGATGTAATACCTAAAGTATATACCTTCCCTAATGAAGCTTTTTTGGCCAAGTACATGACTCTCGCGTTATTGACTACTCTCAATTTATATTTCTTTCTTTCAACATGATATTTAAACCGTGTAGGTCAGAGATGGAATGAGATATAACGGGACATACAAGACAACGATGATCGTGTTGTATATAAAACATTTCTCGGTCTTTTAACGTCGTATAAAGATCATTTCTACTCGTAGATTCTAAGTTGAAGTGCTTTCATTCTTTGGTGTGTCTTCTATGTTTTAAAGAACTGGTAATCACTTAGTATACTTTTTATTAGATGTATTCATGTGGAAACAGAAGTTCACCAATTAGAAAATATGTATACTGTAAAAAATAGTCGTAGATTAATAAACTATCAAAAAGGGTTTATTGATCTCGATTAACCCTTTTTGATAGTTTATTAATCTACGACTATTTTTTACAGTGTACACAGATTCATTTCTCAATTCTGTCTACAAATCAAAAAATATGGCGCCGGACAACTATTAACAATGAAAAAGTTCGAAGTCCAAGACACATTTTTGTTCCACGTGTGAAACTCATCCCGCCCAATCTGGACGGTTGTTTAAAACTAAAACGTGAAATAGTCCACATTCAGTACCCAGAAAGCTATCTTCCGTTTTTAGAATGTCTCTGCGTTACGTTACGTAGTTCTCTAGAGCATAAGACTCACTTTTTGCAAAACGATGACTAAACAAGAAAAAAAATCTTTGAACAAATACAAAATGTCTGTTGACATAAAAACAAACAATTTTAATGATCAATTCCTTAAAATGAGTAATCAGCAATTTGAGACAGAAAGTGGGAATTCAGAGATTCTGTTTTGCCATAAAGTTGAACTAACTTTCACTTAACTAGTTCTGTATAAATCTATAAAGCCAATTTTATAACAAAATTCGAGGAAAGAAGATCGTTTTTGTTAAAATTGATTTTATTAGTTTTATTTGCTAACATCGGAACACGCTAAGATATACCGTTCGATCACGAAAATATATTTTTAGCAGTGAAGTTGAAAATGGTAAAGAATTTAATCACTTACGTAGGAAATACTGATAAAATTTTTTGCTTTTACAATACAAATAAGATACAACTTTTATTTATTCATATCAGATTTTAATAAGATTTCTTTAAAATATCAATTTGATAAGAGAAACTTGAAACTTATTTTTTAAACTACATCTATTATGGAGTGATGGGGGGTAAGAGATTCGAATATAGCGAAACAAGCGAGGTTGCAACGAAAAGAAAGAAAAAAAATGAAAAAGGTACGAACAGTTGTTGTTACACATTGTTTTTCTCCTTCCTTAATGATCATAGCCTAGCGTTGGCGATAATATCTGTGATAATGTTTTATATCATATGATGGCAAGTTCAAACTATGAACTGACAAAGCCGCAAAAAAAAAGAGCTGGATAATTTCGAGCAGCAAAAGTGAAAATTCTCATAAAAAGAGCAATCTTTGTGTTTATATCATAGAAAATATCTCCGTCTACGTTCTGTGATGCAGACTTATCATTTGTTCTATTTTTTGTTGTCTTAGTGCCGTTTGAATAAAAGTTATTTTACGTTGATTTTTTCAAGGAATGAATCACTAACGAGTTTACGCTAACGATTATTCATTTAACGGCCCATCACTACTATTATGGCTTCAAGTGTGCATATATTCCTTGTTTGCATATGGCATTGTCATTAAATAGGCACACTAAATATAATTACTTCTTAGTTATTTCATATTTTTCATCTTCATCTGGCAACGGGTTTATTAAACTCGCTCTCAAATAGAACAGCAAATTTCTTTAGCAACTATTGCCTAAGTTTTTTTCTTCCAAACATCCGTTTCTTTCAAGAAAATTCTTCATATAAAATAAAACTGTCCATGTATTCTGTAATTCTAATCGGAGTCAATAGTACAGTAGCAATGCATTATAACGGCAGGATCCCATCAGGATCCCATATGATCGTACGAAAAAATAAACAGTTCATTTTTACCAGAATTTCTTTAATAAACGAATTCTTTCGTTAATAAGCAATTTAATTTTCCAAGGAATATAAGTATAACTAATGCTCTATTTATATTACCAGCCTCATTCATAATTCGCTTGAGAACAAGACACTTGTTGGGATTGCTTTTCATTTCAAGAAAACATTGTCACGATTTAAAATTTAATATTTTGATTGTATGTCGAAAACGGCTCATCAGACTTTTTCGAAAGCGTTAACACAAACACATTTTAAGTTGAAAATAAAACATGCAACAAGAAGATTTCCAGTAGTGTCAATGCCCAAGTGTAGAGTGAAGAAAAACAAGATAATATTTTGAAAAGAAGTTGAAATGAGATGTTTGTAACGTAGGTGTACGCAAATGTATAGTAAGATGTCTGTAAAATAAAAACAGCGTACTTCGAAACGTATGATCACAGAGCTGCCACTATTAAATAACTCTAATCAGAGCCGTTTTAAGAAATTTGTGGCCGCTGTGCTGATCATTAACGTTTTCAACACATCAATTTGTATTTTTTTTAATAATAACAAAAATGCAAGGCTTAAGCCGTTCGATCGGGCCCCTAAGTCAGTCGGGCCTCTGTGCTATAGTACAATTAACACATAGGATAAGAAGGCACTGACTCTAATAGAGTGCGAATTCAGATTCTCACGTAACTCGATATAGGCTACAAGACTAGCGTATAGTGAGATCTAGCTGGCTTTAACATCAATGCAAAAAGTGAGAACTACTCAGATAATACTTATTTTAGTCCTAAGTCAAAGAAACATGGTTTACCGATGCAAATACTTTTCTTTTTGCGTTCTGTTTACGTTTACATAATCCATCTTTCTGATCTCTCATGAGCAAGAATGACTATCGTTTATTTGTAAAAAAAATGTAATTTTGATCAATGCCATCCCGAAGTATGACTGTCTTTATGCATCCAAATTAGTAAAAGGATTTATTGAACTGCAGTTTTGCTGAAGATTTACGGCATAGAAAAATATTAGGATTGGTGAAAGCCTCTTTTTTTTTATACAAATTTGATCAATTCGTACGCACATTTTGGTTGATTCAATAATTTTCTTCTTGATGTATTTATGAATACGATGATATAGAAAAAAGAATGTGATAAATCGAATCCCTAACCACCATAACAAATAAACAAGGAAAAAAATGTATTCTTAGAAAAGAAAAGGATTAACGAATATGAGAATGAAAAAAGAACAACGTTATAATCATCATGCTACTTTTATTAATCAGATTGTACAAGGTAGAGAAGCGTGATTATGTGCAGTGATCCAGATAAGGTATTATAGCAACAAGTTTAAATTAATAGTAGCGATATCAGTTTGTGATTTAATTGTATTAAATATACCATATCTCTATCAATTAACAGATGGTGCAAAAGTAATGGTAATAATGTCAAACTCTGTTAGGCCGTATTGCCGACTTCTAAACCAATCAAATTTTTTTTTGTTGATAAGAGCAAAGTCTGAACTACAAGTTTTGTATCAGACATATTTTTTCAGAACGAATCTGAGAAAGAGGGAAAGTCAAAAACCAAACACCTCTGAAAAAGTTCTTGCAACATCGCTATAAAGCAACAACATCATTTTCTATTTTCTATTAGTTTTTTTCATCAGAAGAGAAATGAGAAAACGTGTTAAATGATGATTTTTGTAGCATAAAGAGTGCTCTTTCCAATGGTTTATTGGAAGTTAAATTTACTCTTGATTTTTGTACCAAAATACTGCTTGAATCTGCAATGGAACCGACCATGTCAAAGAAGAATGCCACTAGTATAAACAAGCTGGATACTGTAACAAGTGTAGATACCAAACACATAATGGTCCATATCAAGATAAAAATAATGCACAAAATAAAGATCAAGCGGATAGTGATACAAATGGTGATTCTGGTGCTAATAAAAATGGTACAATAGAAGTGGTGTGATGAAGAAAGGATGTATGACCAAGAAAACGATGAGAAGATGGCTATTGTGAAAAATGTGAGAAGGTTTTACTACTTAACACCATCTCGATTATTACTATCTGAAATATTATTTTCTTCTTTTTTTCTTCAAACTCGTTTGTTGATAAAATCAATTCAATCAATATAAATTTATTTATATTTATAAAAATAAAATTTATTGATAAAATAACTTTTATCTTGAAAGAGAATGAATTATATTCTCTAGCGGTAATTCAATAAATAAACGAATCATTAATTACTTTTAAGTTTATTCGGCTTGTTGAAATACTTCGTTGAACAGCACTTCTTAGACAAGAACTACTAACGTCGTCAGACTTTGATATGAGCTCTCATCATCCAGGTGTTTTTCATATAATAATCTTATGAAACTTGATCAAACGCTGCAGTGTATCTCCAATTGAATGCTAGCGAATATCTTTCAGAACTACTTCACTTGAGATACGCCTTATGGCACAACAAACTGCACACCCAGCACTATATTGAGTCCTATGTAACTTCTCTAAATTAGTTGTTGTTGTATTGCTACACAAGATAGAAGAATAATTAAACTGGTAAAAGATAAAGGACAGTAGATCACTCTCAGAGCTGGTCTCAATAATGCACGTCTATAGTGAAATCATCTCATTTAATCTAGACTAATTTCTACTCAATAGCTCATTATTTATAGATCACTAAAAGGAACAATTGAAGTAAGAAATAATGATTGATAGTCCCAATCATGATTAAAATTAATTCCTTCATTAATAAATCGATTTTTGTTTCTTTTTCAAGTCGGAGATGATGATGATATTCTAAATATTAACCAAATCAGCCAACTGAAATAAAAATGCAAGCAACGAACGACCAGAGTAATAATACAGATTAATGCACGATTAAATGTCAAGTTCCCTTTTAGTGCAAAAAGCTTGAGTTGAGCATGTTTTGATCATTTACAATAATCATTGACTCTATTTATCAGCTAGTCTTCTCATCCGAATCGAAAATAGCGTCTTTATACTCTATAATGTTAACCTGCTATTTCTAACAATGATCAGGAATCAGGAAATCATAAAAATAAGCTCCTTTATTCCACTTGAACCCTTGTAGCACTAGAATAATGTATGAACAGTAACGTATGTCATGCTATGATTTGCTCGTGTACTATTTCGTATAAAAAGTTCACATCCTATATTTTTGATGAAGGTGGCTTATATTTTAATTTGCTGAGCCCTGGATAGATATTTGATTTTTAAGGGTACATTCCATGTCTGTCTCCCGAACAAAATTTTCAGTTTCACGTGAAACAGTAAGTGTTGTTATTTCGCTTTTCATTTTTCTCTGCTCATTTGTGTTAAAAGTTGAATAGATCGGACTCGAAATACAAAAACTCAAGTCCGAATTCGCCAAAAAATCTTCCAGTCCGGATTTGGACTCGTCCATGCCTGGTTTGATGCTGTAACATGTGAATCATGTCTTTTCTAGAAGAGAAAAAATAATGAATGATGAAGATAAGTGTTTGATAATTTTTCTTCCAACATTATCCGAAAACACATTGACAGTTACGATTGTCGACATAAAAATAATCGGATACTTGACCATATATTCTTTGTAGACGAAGAATATATATTGAAAATCTAATCAGCGCGTCAACTGAATTTTGCAGTGTATACCGTAAGTGCATTTTTTGTTGTTAAGTCTCGAAGTTGCCAATTGATCTACTCTTAATTTTAGATTAATTAAAGAAGTTGAAATTCTCTTTTAGAGGGGTTCCCCTAGCAACCATTAGGTAAGTGTCTGCATGTATACAGACTGCATATTCCAATGAAGCGACCAATTTTATCATTCATCAAATTTAATCATGGAAAAAGATTGCTCAGTGATACGGTTTGTATGATCTATTATAGTTTCACCTGTCTTCTTGTTATAGTCTACTTCAAATAAAACTTGATTTTTCGAAAGTTGAGTCTATTTACTATAGTTCCATAAGTTTTATTCAAATTTCCTCCATTGTATATCGCTGCTTTAACACGAGAATCTGAACAATATTTTAAATACTGTGTATTAACTAGAAAACAAGTCAAGGAACTTATAGTAATATGACTGACAGTTTTTCTTTTCTAGAAAATGTTAACTTTTTCTTTCTTTTAGGATACCACGCTTCTCAAGTGCTCATCCAATAGTTCCATTACGTTACATTGAACCATGGCGACGAGAAGTGGTTAATCGAAAAATAATTTCAAACGTAATTATTTTTCAGTATATAGTAAAGCTCAGGTTACAAACAAATTTCTTTGTTTAGAATGCTTATCTAAGCGGAATACCAAATTTTGAGCACGATGATAGTCTCTATCTAAATAAACGTGAACAATTGTTCTACAACGTTGAAGATCGTGAACGCGTTGATTCTAAATATTGTTTACCGTCACGATGTACTCAATTACAACCTTTATTTCACGAACCAATAGACCGTTTTCGTTCAAGTCTATTTTCTCGTTATGCGCCATCATGTGCCCGATCATTATCAGCAAATCAAACCGGTTATTGTCAAACGTGTCCAAAATCCCGTTGTAATTGTGCACAAAAAGATGGAGATTATGTGGTTGAAACAGCACTAAAGGGAAATAAATTATTCACGTACGGATGTGGTGAAGGAAGTAAAAAATAGACTGTATGAATTTTCTGTATTTCCATCGCTGAGTGTTGGTTGGATTGCAGCACACTTTATCTATTTATTTATTACACATGGTTTATCTGATATGCGGCCACAATTGAAAAAATTATGGACAAATATTCTTGACACACTTAGGCATCACTACGTTTTAAACACATGTACAAATCTTAGATGTATCTTTATAATACAGGCTCTACTAAGTGGCCCCTCCCTAAAAAATTTTTGAATTTTTTATGACGTTTTTCCACCAGCAACTTTCTGCCAGAAAATTTCGAAAACTTTTTTTCGTCAGTCACTTTCTGCGAAGCAAAGTTTTTAGCCCCTCCCATCCCTAAGAATAATCGGAAACCCTGCTACCACCACATTCTTACAACATATTATATGATCTAATCGAATTCTAACATCTAATCTAAAATTTTATCGAACATGTGTCTTTTTACTGTATAACAGTATGATATGTGTTCGTTGTGTTTGAAGAAATTTGAAATATTTATCATCTTCTGAGGCAAAAAATCCATGTTTGATAAAATTTATTTTCGTCTAACACAATAAGTGAGAAAACTAAGTCCGAATATATCATATTGTAGCAAAAGAGTTGAAGTCGTCTCTATAAAACTGTATATAGTACGAGCAATCTCAGTTTTTCTACCAAAAACTGTGACAGGCTAACAATTCAGTGTTTATCGAGTGCGACTATAGAAGAAAAACATAGACTTTAATTGAACCACGATGTAACGGTGGCAACTGAATTATCATACTTGGAATCAACGTATCGGACTCTACCAGGACCAATATATCTGAATCAAACCCTAGACACTTGGATATGTACCCTCGTGAGTGTAATCAATTATATATTTTTGTATACTCAGAGAAACGTTAAGATCGATTTCTGGTGAAGTAACAGAAATATAATAGTTTGATTTTCGAAATTTTCATCGTTCAGACGTGTTTTAGAGACCATCCTAAATATGCTCATGCGAAAGAAATTCAGAAGCATCAAATAAAAATTATACGCTCTAATAGATTTATTGTGGAATGAATGAAATGATGAATACGTTAATTATAGTTTATTGCTACTGAATCCGTTTAAAAATAAGTTTAACTTTTTCGAAGATAGCTCTTCTATTTAGTAGAAGAAAATCACTATATCTATCGACTATACTCTATGTGATCTATAGAATGGATTATGAATAAAATGCTGTTACACAAAAATTTTAGAATGCAGCATATTAATGCTAGTGAATAATACGACTATCCGTTCCAAAATACAACGCCGCTGGTTGTTTTTTGAATAACTCAAAAGAAATAAAATATAGAAACTTACGGTTTTAATCATTCGCTAGCCAAGACCTGACGCTCTGCTTTCATAAGCTAAAACGAATTTGACAAGAATTTCAACGACCAGTTTTTCGGGAGATCTGTGAAAAGCCAGTTCGATTCTCTGAAAACGAACATAAAAATCTATGCATTATTTTTCATAGATATATACTCCGAAGTGTCCTCTACAAAATTAGATCTACGCGACATCTTGGAAATCCATGGTTTGGGAGCTATGGACGTTTCTCCAGAAGTCTTAGTACTCCTCTACCGTTACGTTTGAGACTGTCAGAAACTAATGAAAACATAGGTTGTCGACGATGCTGAATCTAGTGGCAATGTTAGGTTTCAGAACAAAATACAAGAACCGAGTGAAAACCTATACTAGATGCAATAATCCATTTTTGATTATTTTCGTCAAAAATCAAAAAATTTATAACTCAGTAAAAAACCTATCCAAACTACTTCAGAATGTCAGGAAAATACTCTATTTTATCCGCTTATTCTGATTCTGTACGAAAAATCAATAAAAAATATTCTCTTATTTTCGAAGGTTTCTGGGACACCTTTCTAGAAACCAAAGTATTTTCTGTTAATTTTTTCAACATGTATTGAGCTTTACAGTACGGTGCAGATAAAACAGAGTATTTCCTGACATTCTGAAGTAGTCTGGATAGTTTTTACTGAGTTATAACCTACACAGTTACTGGAATAAATCAACTTTTATGTTAGTGCACAGAAAAAAACGAAAAGTGTCTATCAATGCAATATTTTTAGTATTTCCCCGGTGTAATTTCACTTAATTTTAATTCCAAGTGCACATTTGAATAGCTCAAAAATTCTGCTACAAATTTAGTTAAAACTTGTCCCGCTTCTATTTAATTTGTTTGGTAAAAAGTGAGCTTTTTCTCATGATCTGGAAGAACAGTCAGTAACGGTGGAAAGTTATTGTAATTCACTCATTTTGTAATAGAATGGTGTGTGGCAGACTCGATCGAGTAAAATAATGAAAGCAAGAAAAAAATCCGTATAATTCTGATTTAGTTTTATGACGGTAGCATATACACATAATCAAGAGATAGAAAACTACCCTAACAAAGATCTATGAGAGAGAACAATCTTCGTAACTGGTGCAGTTTACAAAAAATTTCAGGTTAGAAAATTATTTTACAAAATTCACAGTAAGACTTTTTTCAATTGTCAGATAAATGATCCTGTTAAAGCTATTGTCCATGACACGATAAAAACTTAGACATTCCTGATTTAATTTAAATATTTCGAAATTTTACGGTAAGTAACATAATTACTAGCAAAACGATCAGCATTAGGGTATTATTTTCTTTTTTATGTAGAAAGAGACTTTAATATTTAAAATATTGTTAATTAATATAAAATGTAGAATGTTGTCTGACGTACAACTTCACCATTTATTGACATTCAGATAAAATAACAGAAAAAATAGCTAATGGTCGTACATTTTTGTCTTGAATATTTGAACAAAGTAGAAAAAACGATGAGAAAAATGAAATATAAACATTAAGTTATTTTTTCATAGAAAAAAACAACACACACACTCATACATGTAACAAATACATAAAACAATACGTATTTCCTAAATAAAATTAGATTAACATCAAGTTCGAAAACGGTTAATATGTCGGTTGATTCGATTGAAGACGTTTTAATGTCTAAAATGAAAGAAAAGAAAATGCATGTGAAACATATTCTCATACGTTATTGTTCGATATTAAACAAATTATATTAGATGGTCATTACAAATCTGATGTCCGTTATGATTGCTCGTTTTTCCTAGAATTATTCTGTAGAAATCAAGTTTTTCAAATTTCATCAGAAATTTTCAAATGAAAAAATATTGATATTTACATCTTTGAAAAATTTTTCATACATTGTCAAAAAACTATATTTTTTATTTTTTAATCCAACGTATATTCAAAATTCTACAGCAATTAAAAACTCAAAAATCTTATACTCATGCGTCAACTTGTTCATTTAGTATGAAAACTTCTCAACACATGTGACTCCAACTGCTCAAAAAATCTCTCAGCATTCAAATCGCTTCACTTAAAATTTTTCGATTGATCTCGACGGTCTGGTTTATACAAAACGATAATTGAAATCTACTAGTCATAAATATATCAGATTTGTGATCAGTGTCAAAAATTCATTCATAAAAATATTTCATTTCATCAATCTTATTCCTCCATAGACACACTATACAACATACAAACAGACTCACTTTTGATCGTTTTAATTTATTACTAACATCATGTTCATTTTTTGTTATATTTAAATTGTGATCATTACGGTGTTCACGCATTATTCGTCGTGTTTCATCTAATGTTAAGTGATGATGTTGTCGTAAATGTTGTTGTAAATTAAATTTTTTCAGTTTTTTTGAGCATGGTGTATTTGTTACAGGATGATTAATATTAAACGTTTGTAATCCACTATAATTGACATCAAATGGACATGTTATCTCTAAATTCTGATCAATAATCACTTCATTTGGATCAAATAATTGTTCTGTTTTATTTATTTTATTCATTACGGCCTTAACGAATTTTCGTGCACATACGGGAGCAAAATTATGATATCGACAAAGATGATCACGAAGAAGACCATGTCTACCTGTACATAGACTGATCTGATGTTGTTTGAGAACACCATAAACCCCGTATTGTGTTAGAGGACAATTTGTTTTAAATCGTGTTGGATTTTGACGATTAATTTGTATTGTTTCATGTGAGAATAGATCAATATTAGAATCTAATATTAAGCCATTTTTCGCAATATTAATTAATAATTGAATGATCTTCGAAGCGGCATGATGATTTAGATCATGATGATGTTGCAAATGATCGTATAGAGCAAATGGTGGTGAAAGATATTTTTTGCATGGAATATTTCGAAGTTTGTGTTTTGAACTCAAACCAAATACTGTTTTCGATGATTTCAACGGACATTCATAGCATTCATACGATCGTAAAGATTGTGTCTAAAATAAATATATGATTACCACTTTTAATTAAAATATAGCATTATTATTATGCAAATTGAACTAGAGTGCAATCTTACTGTGCACAATTTATGAAAGCTTCAGTTTTTTATCGAAGCTCTTATGAAACAAATGCTTCTGCGCTGCAATGCATCGCATTCGCATAACTCAACCTCTCATAGCTAATGGAAACAAAAACACTCAAATATCCATGATTCATTTTTGAACTGCCTACGTATCGTTATACAACTCACTCAGAACAATTTTATTCGTACAAATTACTAAGTAATTATTTCAGATCTGAAGTAGTTTAAGATAAAAGAAAAGACACTTTCTGAAATTCTGGCGTATATTCGAGGTTTCTTAACTGATTTGGGTTGGAAAACTTGCTAATGAATACGATACAAGATCGAACATTCTAATGCAAAAATCCTTTAAAAACTTCCGTTAGTTTTTGAGTTAGTTCATCATACTACTATATGTTTAGTCCGTTTTCTCTCTTTATCATATGATTTTCAGCTCATTAGTGTTCAAAGACCAAGTTACAAAAAAATTTAGACTCTTATAGTCTCTTTATAGCAAGTACTAAAATTTGTTCATTACCATACAACTCATACACGAATATTTGTTAAATGAACAAATCGATGAATGCAGGATAAAAACACCTATTCAGTTCTTTGGATGTATCAACATAAGTTCTATCAAGAAAACATCCCACCATCACATCAGATAAATTATCTTACGAATAGATTGGCAAATTATTTTCGAGATTTGTCAAACTTTCAATGTTCATAGGGGAAGAATAAAATATCTCTGATATTTCATAATTTCTAATTCTAACCTTCAGTACAAACTGAACAGACGCCTGTTCTGAACGAATAGAACTAGATTTAAAGATCCCGAGATAGATTGATGAGATAAACAACTAATAGAGTACGGATAAAATCTCGATCATACTGCTAGAATAGTTTACGCACTGTATGAAATAAATATTTCCCTTACCACTACTTTATTCTCTTGATCAGCCCCAATATCGTCTGTATCATTGGCATCATGAGTTCCCATTAAATCTGAAAATAAGAAAAAATTACTCATGATTTTAGTAAAATCTTACTTGATATTAGTAAAATATGACAGTTTGCAACGATGAAGGTCAGTTTCTCTCTTAATCAAAAGTTCTAGGATTAAGGAATTTTAACTTAATTTGTCGTTCATCTATCAATGCATAATCAAAAAATTTTACAAGGGACGACCTACCAGTCTAAAAGTATTTTTTACTTTTGAAGATTCTCACCTTAGAGGAACTCAGTTCCTGTGATATATAGATTCTAACAGAAGTTGAAGGACTTAGAAATTTTGAATTGTCATAGTTGTTTACCTCCTTCATTTCCACTATTCGACTGTTGTTCACAATCCTGAGCTGAATCTGCAAAATAAAAGTTTAAGCACAAAAAGTGATGCAAACAAAATGAAAATATGATTACTTTATCTATCAGTAGAAAACTAACAAGTGGTGCAAAAGTCTTGCATTAAATATCAAGTATTATCTCTGTATGTTGCTAATGTGCTGAAGAGTTAACTATTTTTCATTGAAAACAAAAGTCTGAACTAAAACTACAGCTAAAACAAATTATTATCTTGAAGTCAACATTATTGTGAAATTACAAGCTGAACTAAATTATGTTTTGATCCACTTTTCGATCGAAACTTTGCAAGTTTTTCATTCGTTTAAAAAAACACAGTTAATTAGACTTAATTAATAATTTTCAGATACTGAACGAATTTCTTCCTTATGCACATTATCTGGAATAGCCTGCAATTCTCTACAAACTCACATTAGTTTAACATGTTTAGAACCCTGAATAACGAATTTTTCTCGATGTCCCATCCTTCCAGTGCAAAACAGTGCTTTCTACCAAAACTAAGACTTATAATGCGCTTTATTTACTCTTAAAGAATTACTGAGAAACTTTCTAAAATAGGGAAGTTGATAAACTTGTGCACATGCTACATTCTCATCTATTTGGTATTCTTCAGCGCACTGGGAACATGCAGAAATAACGTTCGACGTTTAATGTAAGACTTTTATACCATTCATCATAATATAACTTCTTTGACTTGGCTAAACGAACATTGTACGGATAACTTGACCAAATGTAGGACACCAGTTATCCAGTAATTTATCGGGCATATATTTTACCATGTTCGTATATCGAAGTCAAGGACGTCATATTATCGTTCTCTAATCGAATAACTTTTCGCCATTTTGATAAAGAATGAATTCGATCAGTTTTTAAGTAACTTTTGATAGGAAACTCGAAAACTCCGTTTTTCGCCAGTCGTTTTCCAAGATGATTTTATAGAAGAGCTTTAGAATCCTAGATCAAACTCCAAAAAGTTAAAGTACAAAATTTTTAAAATCTATTGATTTTTTTTATGAATAAATAGATAGCCCAGAACGTCTTCTTCAAAACAAGTACCAAAGGATCCTGATTTCATCGTTTAGGCGTGGTATCAGAACTGGAATTCCAGCATTTTAGATAACCTCAAAAACGAATGGATTGTAGCTAATCGAGCATACGGACTCTTCTGGAAATTTGTTGTTTTTCTTCAGAAAATTATGTCAATAAAAATACACTATTTTTTGCATAGATACGTTTTTCAGCATGTAAAATATCAAGTGTTTGAGTCACTTGAACTGATTTTGAACAGTGTATAAATTTTTCAATATTTGGCGAAAATAGCCCAAAATCGGTATCTTTTTAAACAAAATTTATTTCAAAAACTGACTGAATTCATTTTTTTCACAACGGACAATACGGCCTCAAAAGATTTACCTACCATCACATATACTTTCATCTTCGTCATGATCTCTTCGTGTTTGTTGAAATCTAAATGGGAATAAAAATCGTAAAGCTAAAGTACTATTGTAAATTTTTGATAAATACTTACATTCTTTTATTGGGTACATTTGTAAAATCAAAACTATGACCCAATCCGTATCCATCTAAATTCAAATAAAATTATTAAACATGTTTATTCCTATCACACATCAACTAAAAAGTCGCGTTTTACTCTGTACCTTCTTGTTCAACATCTGACGATTGTTCGATTTGTTCTTGAGCATGTGTATCTAGAAGAAGAAAATTATTGTTCTCAATAACACTCAAAGATATTCTCATACATACCTTCATTATTCCTCATCCATTTATCATTACCGATTCGAGCTAATTCAGACCTGATTAAAAAACATATAGAAAATTAGAAGGACGTTAAAAGTTCTAACTAGCGTGTCTCTTTCTATACGTACAACATTTCTGTCGTAGCTCCATTATTAAAAATATAATCTACATCGTCAATACCTAAATGAAATAAAAATAAATTAACTATCTATCTTTTAATCTGAATACAAAAAATTTCTCACGATTAAATGTAGTGTTTTCTGGAATACTGGTATCTAGAAGAATAAACGAATAAAAAATAAATAGTTACATACCAATTTTAGACAGTGTTACTTACCATTTCCATTCTCATCAACATCGTGATTGTTTTCTGGCAATGATTGTGGTTCACATTTGATTCTAAAATTGCTTGTAGTATCTAAAATATAAATGAATAAACAAAAATCCATGAAAAAGAATCGATAGTACAAAAACGTACTTCGACGAATACGAACAGCAGATCGAAGTGATCGTTTAACATTTCGTCTAAGTTTATGACTAGAACTTGTAGTAGCTAAAAGAAAAGATAAAACTGTCTTATTGCTATTTCACATCATTCTTTAAAATAGAAGTCGTCATTCTGTTCTCATCAGCGAACAGACATTTATATACGCTTCAAATTCGATTCTACAATGTTTTTTTCTAAATGTTGAAGAAAAAACTTCGATTTTCTCGTATTTCAGGTATAACAGATGACTGTACTATTCATATGAGCAATTTATTTTAATATATTCGTCTTTCTCACTTTCTAGTTATTAAAAGTGACATAATAAGCTCTGAAAGAAATATTTAATATGCTCAAGAATCAGGGAATGAGTTTTAGCTAAAATTCGAATTACCATGATTTGTATGATTGCTCTCACTTTCAGACTCCATGTCTTGTCTAAACAAAAGAAAAATGACAATGAGATGAGTCAAATGACTATTTTGTACTTTTAGTAACTTACAAATGATTAGTATTTTGATTCACATGAAAAAAAGGCATAAGTGGCTCATTATCATCTATAAGAAATAGACAAACAACTGTAAATTTTATTCAAGACATGAATAGATATTATTAACATACCACTTTCATCTGAATTATCTCTTTTATTGACCGTTCTCGATGGAATGCCATTAATTTCTAGGTAAAATGACACAATTTATTTCTCTCCAACCGTATCACCACATCAACAGTGTTCCATGGTCAGAAAAGTAGAGAGGAAATTGAAAAAAAATTCAAATTGAATTCGACAAAAATATCTATACCAAAAGCAGTTTTACTGCCAAAAACATCCTTGCACTTTTTTTCTGTTTTATCTCAAAAACAAAACAATAGGTTCTACTGGTCACTTGCACGAAACAAAATAATTAATTCGTCTTAGTTACAGATTAAAAAAAATTTCGGGATAAACCAGAGTCAAAAGTTTTTTGGAATAGAATTGAATAACTGATTCGTTTTCGGAGCGCCTATGATTATCACATTACAGAGAGTTGTACAGAATATAAACATTTATTGAGGATACTACGTACCACTTAAATTAACCGTATCAACATCAGTATTTTTCATTATCTCTGCGAATGTCGGACATGTTCTATTAGATATTCTCGATAATTGTTCAATTGATGCATCCAATATTGCTCCATATAATGTTGCTTCATCTAAATCAACTTTATTTACTTGTTGTTTATTTTTTTGTCTCGATAAAAATGCATTAACATCATTTAAATATTTAGTTTTCAATCGATTAAATTTGGCACCATGAACCATTTGAGATGTGATTTGTTGACACTTTTGCTCATACCATTTGTCTAATTGTTCACGTAAACGAAGAAAATCTTGTTCAACAGGACGAGGTGCTTGTATCGATAGTAAAGATGTTTTTCGTTCAATTGTTTTGTCAATCAATAAGTGAAATTTCTCTTGAATTGTTGATAATTCTTCAATATGTTGTTGAAGATGATCCATACACATACGTAAATTACAATGAAAACAAAGTCCAAAGAGGTTCTTCTGACATTGAATTTCATTCGAACTAAAATGTTGACATTTTTCCGATGTCATGATAATAAAATCTAAAAGACTAAAATATAATAAGATAATATGAGATTTATTCATGAAACGTGAGAAATTACCAACGGTGCATAATGCAATGACCCCTGTCAAACAAATAAACACGTAAATAAGCAGTTAGAAAACAAGATGTTAACTGAGAAAGAAAAAAGCCAAATTATAATATAAACATAAGTACCGATATAAGGTTGACTTTTAATATTAGGGAAAGAGGACTTTAGAAAGAGTTTTTTTGCGTGAAAATATAGACGAACAACAGATGATCAATTCAGAAAGTCCAGTCAGGTATTGTGGATTAAAAGAAAACTATAATATTTATTATAAATTTACATTTACTATTTTGCTTCAGAATAAAGAAAAACGCCCAACGTGCTTGTCTTGGATCGAATGCTGCTCAAACTTGCATTTCGAGGAAACAGTTCACTAATTTTTAATAGAAAAATCTTTTATTCTAATGAAAAATGTGCAGTTTAGATCCACTTTGATATTTTGTTCTTTCACCGTTTAGCACATGTGTATATCTACCAGCTAAATTTGTCAAAATTTTCTGTTCCATCAGTCATAGCGCTACAAAAACAGGCCAAACTTGGGTTGTTTCTCGCTAGCTTTCAGGAGCCACTTTCTGCATGAAAAGACGTAGGAAATGACTGCCACTTTCTACATGAAAAGACATAGAAAACAACCCCAAACTTGACAGACTCACCTGATCATCAAAAAGAAAAAAAATTCATTGATCAGAATATGCATCAATAAAATTGACTCAGTAGTCCTCTCTACTGAATGTCTTCAGTATTTCCTGTCGTTTTGAGCTTTTACTATTGAGTGACTAGGAAGAAAACGAAGATTCCCTGCTTATTCTATTCTTCACAGTATAATCTGTAATGCGAAAAAAAACAACAGCAGTCTGTTTCTCAAAAAAACTTAAGTATTCCACTTAAGTGGATTTTTAAGGTAGGGGAAAAATTAAGTACTTAAGGGCACTTAAGTTTCCCTTAATTACGTTTCTGAGAAAAACTTAAGTTAAACAGCGGCTATGCAATAAAAATCACTCATATTTTAACAAATTTAGATTATTCTCATGAAATTTTTTGAACAAAATCCTTCTAAAATTATTTTCTATCTAACTACGAAAAACGTAAAATAAAGAAGTTACAAATTATAAATAATTCTTCACTTAAAAATTAAGTGAAAACTTAAGGGTGGTCGAGAGAATCTTTAAGTTAAAATCCTTTCGAAAAACTCACTTAGCAAAAAATTCTTACTACAGTCATATGTTTCACTGAAGCAGAACTTAAGTTTTTTTCAAATGAGAAACAGGCTCCAGGTTATACGGAATATACGTGAAACATTCACGTTTCTTCTCGATGATATGTGTACTCTGGATGTGAAAAGGAACAGGGCTGTAAATAGGAAGTCAATTTTGGAGAGGGGGGAGGGCGGTGCAAAAATTTTTTAAAGCATCCGGCAGATTTTAATTTCCGCTGCGAGAAAGGACAAATTTTATTTTTGGGAGGTGTACACCCCTATATAATAATGTCCAAGAGAAAGAACTGGATCAAGTTGGTTTGTAAAAATAATAGCATTAGTTTACCATATGATGCATATATAGTAAAAAAATTCAAAATTTCCATAAAAAAATTCAACCCAAATAAGCAAAGCAGAAATGGTTAACATAAATCAACGTTAAACCGTTCGATGAATACACCATAGTCAAACATATTCAAAACACTTTAATAATTTGAGAGAGAACCTTGTTATGGAATTCAACAACAAATTATCCAGTATTTAGGCAAAAAAATCGATAAAATTCAAGTGTTTTCACTTATTTGGTTTGGTTTTTTAACCCTTTGACGGGCGGTGGTCCATATATGGACCACTTTTTTTGTTTATTACGATAGAATTGTGCCCATAATAGCTAGAACAAATTTGAAAAAGGATTTGAACAGCTGAAAGAATTTCCGACCTGGGCTGCTGTATAAAATGGTTCTATCAAAACTGTTGAAACCAGGGTTTCTGGAAAACCAAAATCTCAGAAAACCAAGTCCTCGAGTTCGATCCAGAAATTCTTTACAA
>CAJNOQ010001982.1:0-27108 GCA_905250885.1 Didymodactylos carnosus | reverse complement strand
CAAGGCGGTCACCCATCCTAGTACTAACCGAGCCCGACGTTGCTTAACTTCAGTGATCGGACGAGAACTGGTGCATTCAACGTGGTATGGCCGTAAGCACTAGATGAAGAACTGAAAAACAGATTAACAGTGAGCACTTTCTCTTGTCAAATGTTTAGAATATGTCTATCATTTGCCATGTATCGAGGTCGTCACACGGCGCAAATATGTATTGCCGCCGAGGTACTAAAGGCATTATGAACAAATTTTGTGAAGTGTTAAAACTTGTTTTCTGACTATCAAACGTCAATCATAGCCGATTCATTAGTTACTTATCCGTAGTGTCCGAAGGTTTCGATGAATGTACATTCGTTATAGTTTCATGCGTCTGATGCCAGTAGAAGAAAAGTAAGACGTGATGTTTTGGCGTTATTTTGCGGTCTGGCACTATAGATCATACTAGAGTACGTAGTTTATACTAGTAATATTACAAACAGAGACCATCGCAGGGCAACTTTTTTCGCCCTGTCCTGTCTGCTCTGGCTTGTCCTTCCCTGTCAGAAAATTACTCATAAAACTTTTTGATCGTGCAGTGCAAAAGAAAGTTTGTCAAGAAAGTCATCACAAATACTGGATGTGTTTCTTGCACGTAACAGAATCTTTCTTTTATTAATTATCAATTTGAGAAAAGTTGGCTGTCATTTTTATTTTCACATATACAAGAGATCTCAAAATTTTACTTAAAAACAAGCTTGAAAATCTCAAAAATCAATCTCTCGCAGGGCAAATCAAGGAATTGTTTGTGGCCCTATCCTGCAACAGGGCCGGGCAAAAAAAATATATCGTTCTGCTCGGCAGGACAGGGCGGCAAGACACCAGGGTAGCCCTGTCCTGCGATGGTCTCTAATTACAAACGAACTTGCGCCTCAGCTGGAATTAAGTTTGCTCGAAGCAGCTAGTTGCAGTATAACTGGAGGTTCCGAGTTTGTATTAATATCCACTATAGTAGTGGTCGGTTGACTTGGAAATGTATTGACTGCTCTATCGGAAATATGGTGATGAAAAATTCCTACAGAAGGTGCTTGTTCGTGTGTACGAGTTGAATTTAGACTCGTAGATTGTGCAATAGTAGGGCGACGATGCCGATAGCTTTTGATTGATAATTAATTTCATACGATTGCCGGCATAGAATTTGCTTAAGTTTTCATAACCAATAGAGACGGCTTAACGCAAAATGATTGGTCTTGCCATTAACGAACAGATCGACGGGTGAAGGTATGGTAGATATAGGATTGCAACGACGGTTTTGTAAATCGTACAAATAGTCCAGGATTTCCAGAGAGGAAACCGTAAAATCAGTTCGAGCGAAAGAGGAGGGTACGATCGATGTTTGGATGTACAGTGTGACCAACGTACGCGGTATAAGGCACTTACCAGAATACTCTTTGATATGTTGACGCCCTCTTTATAGCAATTTAGTAATATGACTTGAAAAATAACTTTAGTACTTTATCAGGTTAATCACAGTTTACGATAATGGATTGCAGTTCAAACTGCGAGTTCGCTTATGTAAACTAGAGATATTCGAAAAAAACTATACTTGTTGGAATTGACCTGTTTTAGAGAGTTTAAGGAGCTAATGGCTAGAATTTAACGAGAAACATATCACAGAAAAAAAAGTAAAGTTGATTTTGAGTTGCTGGAAAGTGCTATTTCGTATTCAGTACACACGATAACTTGGAAAATTTTCTATTTTTGGCGAGAGGTACTTCGAAAAGTTTAGGAAAAGTTTTGAAACTAATATTATTTTCCGATGGAAATTTTTTTGGGCCATTTTGTTTCAAAATGTTTTCCTAAACTTTTGGAAGTACCCCTCACCAAAAATAGAAAATCTTCCGAGTTATCGTGTGTACTGAATAAGAAATAGCACTTTCCAGCAACTCAAAATCAACTTTATTTTTTTTGTTCCAGTGATATGCCATATGAATATTCAAAGTAAATTGCGGAAGTTGTTACGAGAAAGCTATTGTAAGAAAAAACATCGATGCTTTTTAAGCGTATTTAGAACGATAAAATCGTTGATATCTTCATATTTAAAAGTATATATCGTACTATCAGTTGTCTAGTGCTCTACAGATGCGTACTAAGTGATCATAAGTACGGTTAGAACGTGGTGTCGCTATGATAGCTACGCAAGTTTAATACATCTTCGGATATTGAAGAGCCAGTTTTGATAAAAAAGACAAAATGAACTAATTTCTTTTTGGTGATTCATTGATATGCCGTTTTTGCTTTTGTAGATGTAGTTATATCACGTTCATAGTAAGTGATCATTATTGTTTATTAGCTCTCCGTGAATGTGTTCGTTAAATGGTGTTGTCATTGATTGTTACCCGTCGTTCCTCATTTGAATCGAACTTTGTTTTGACGCTGAATATTTGCTAACTTGTGAATCTACCGCGCTTGTGAATCATACAAACATATCATTTATCTTTATCGGTCACTATTGGGTAGCGGTTTTTATTTTTCCTTGAAAGTTACCTAAATATTGCATTTTACTCAGAATAACAAGTACTTCAAAGCTAAATACCTCTTCTGCCACATCCTCTCAACCTTTTCACAGAGAATTTCGTTCTTCCCTCGTTTGAGATTGATAAAACAAGAATAAAAAAGCAAGCGACGTCTAAGGAGAATCAAAAGAAAAAACTTTTTCCAGCACATTTTAATGCCAAAATATATTGAAAATGAAATTATGTTGCAAAAGTTGCGTTCTTTTTCTCATCATAAAAGTCCATGACGAGACATTCCTTGGTTGTTTCCTTGGTATAATTCGACTTAGTTACGAGAATGTTCATCAACATGACTCTGTACGAGATACTGATTCATTATTCTCGAGCACCCTCGATCATAATACGTTACTTCGTCTTTGTCAGATGCACTTAGTGATTATCAGAATCAAAGCAATCATAGCCATGTATCACGCTCTTTCTGCCTTTGCCACATAGAAAATACTTTGATGTTAGTACGTAGTGTCGGTGACGTTTCGATTTTTTAATGCGCGTGAGAAACAACCTGTTGACTGCAGTGACAAAAATGACGCTACACTTAATGCTTTGCCCCATTCGATTAAAATCCTGCTTCTCACTCGAAAAAGAACGCAAATTTAAAACACAAGTTTATTTTCAATGTATTCTGACATTAAAATGATCCGGCAAAAGCTTTTCCCTCTCATTCTTCTTAGACGTTGCTTGCTTTTTATGTATGAGCTAACTCTTCTTTATCATTCGACGGACAATGTCGGAAGAATAATCTATTAATCCGCATTTAGTTCCCACCAGAATAACCTCGGTAATTTCTCTTGTTTTTTTATCTTACTGAGAACAAAGGAAAAGCCGATTATGAACACTCAATGGTACATGTTATATTCTATTTTTTTGCGTTTTTAACCCTTTAAAACCCAATGTCCATTTGAATGGGCATTGGCATTATCATTATAACAAACTGAGGAAACATTGCTTGAAAAACTAATCTTGTGCTGATTGCAGAGAATTAAATTGGCTATCGAATGGTAAAAAAATATTTTGTCTATGTTTTATGCTAACTGATATATATAAATTTTAAGATAACGTATATTTTTGAAAAAATTTAATTTTTTTGAAGTACTTTAGTAAAAGCATTTCATTCAACAACCTTTCAGAAATATGTAGGGAGGCGTGCTCAAATTATGTCCACTGAAGAAATTATTGTTTTAAACTGTAGGCTGCTGATGGTACCAAACGAAAAGTGATGTTTTGCTGGAATTTCGGGCTCGTATTCTTGGTTTTCTTCATCATGTGAGCTTATTTTCCGTTTCAACTTCCTCAAACTTAATGGTCTAATTCAGATATGTTTCGTCTTTGATATAATAATTTTTTGCGGTTGACCCAAAACTAAGCATTAAAGCCTTGAAAGGGTTAAATAGATGATATTTTTCGTAATACTAATACGCAAGATTGAAAAAATTCATGTGAAATACAACGGGGCATAAGTTTTTATTATGGTTGACTACTGATTGAAATATGTTTAAACAACTTTTACAACTTGCGAAGGATACTGTTACATTGTTATTTTCTAAGCTCATAAGAAGCAATAGGAGAAAAATAATTAGATAATATCACACAGAAATAATGTTTTAATGAATGAAAAGGATAACAAGAAAATGCACGAAAACAAAGACAGGAATGATACGTTATTATTACATATAGGATTAATTTTATTTAAGTGGTAACACTCATCTCTTTATTTTATGTTCAATATATTCATTATTATCATTTTCTTACATTCTATTCTTTTGAAAAAATATAACGCACGCGTTAAAGTTGTCATAGTTTTAGCCAGGCAGTTTAACTATTTTCTATAGTAAGGAGATATATAAAATTGAGTAGATTGTGGAGTGGGAAATAGAAATTCAAGTAAGAAGTACAAAACTCCAACGAAATGCATTTTTTAGTGAAGTTAACTACTACACTGATTTACCGAGCTTTCGACCTGTTTATTCTTCGGTCATTTTCACGGCGAATGACAAAAAGAAAAAACGTGTACAGTATAAGAAGAAACAGAACGAAATAAAATAAAATAAAATCTTTGGACTTGCAAGTCTAAGTTCGAAGAACTTTTCACTGTCACCATCGATGTCCCCCAGTTAGGATAGACTTGCAAGTCCAAAGATTTTATTTTATTTTATTTAGTTCGTTCTGTTTCTTATAGTATACATATTTTTTCTTTTGTCATTCGCCTTGAAAATGACCGAAGAATAAACAAGTCGAAAGCTCGGTAAATCAGTGTAGTAGTTAACTTCACTAAAAAATGCATTTCATTGGAGTTTTGTACTCCTTACTTGAAGGAGATATATGATTAAACAGTATAATATTCTTTCTTTATCTTTTCTTGTAATTAGTCTTTGCATAACGCCGCTCTAAGATAGTAACTTCTCCCAACATGAAGAATTATTAGAATTTTAAATGAGATAATGCTACAATTTCATTTTTTCGATTGATGTTGTTTCTCCAAGGTCTTATTCTTATTGTATTTCTATAAGGTTAAGAACAAAGAATATATTTTAGATTTTTGAATGTGCATAGGTGCGAAATAAATAAAAAGGTAAGTATTTTCTCTTTGCATTTTGTTTATTTATATTTTGTTATTACGATGTTTTCTCTTGGTTTCTGGTGATGGGACAACAAGTAGCCAAATTAGCGACTGTTGATTTTAGTATTCAGTTTGTTGGATGGATCATATCAACCTTATTTCACACAGAAAAATTTTATGATCTTACTGGTAAGTGGGTTTTTTTATTCATAGACGTTAGTCTTTCTTGAAAGATACGGTTCCCCCCATTATATGTTCCTTTGCATACGACGACGAATGAAAAATATTTAATTTTAATTTCTAACAAATATTTTAATATTTCTAACAAAGACTATAAATCAGCATAAAAGTAATTTAGGTTTCTATTCGCCATTGTTCTCTTCACTATTGGTTTTATTGTAGGTTCGTTAACATTTATCGCATTAACATATCTTAGTTTAAATAATAGTCGACGTTATTTAAGACAAAATGTACAAAGCACATGCGTATTTGTATGGGCATTACGGTAGACAACTCTGGTACTTCTGTTTTCATGTACTATTATTTTTTTTGAACTATTGTAGGCTTGGTGCATATTTGTTTTATCGTATTCTTCAAACCGGAAAAGATGCACGTTTTGATGAAATAAGAGATAGTCCAGTGAAATTATTTGGTGTCTGGATGATGCAAGGTAAATGAAGTTTCGACTTTTATATCGAGCATAACACTGTCTTATTTAGGCGTATGGGTACTCATCACTTTACTGCCTACAATTTATGTTAATCGACAACGTATTGATAGAAAAATAACCACAACAGATTATCTTGGCTGGAGTATATGGTTATTTGGATTTTTATTTGAAATTATTGCTGATGGACAAAAATATGCATTCAAAAATAATCCAGCAAATAGAGTATGTAGAGCAACTGATGCACCTGTAGTATCTTCTAAATGCGATTCATGAGGCTAAAATATAAAGTATGACGCTGCGATACAATCACATGCGAGAAGCACATCCCCCCAGTACATATTTGACTCATGCCTTTTCTTACTGCGTTTTTCGCAGTTTTTATTGGCTTATATTGTTTTCTCTTATTTGCTTCCTGTGTTTCAGGATAAATTTATTGATAGTGGTTTATGGTCGATATCTCGACATCCCAATTACTTTGGTGAAATCTGTGCATGGTCTGGTCTCTATATAAGTTCATCTCATATGCTTCAAGGTTTTGAACATTTGTGCGCATTATCACCAATATTTGTTACGTTAATGATATCATTTTTGTCTGGTATACCACCACAAGAACGCAGCGCAATGAAAAGATTCGGTGGCAATCCTGCCTATCGTTTCTATCGTAGTACCACACCAATACTGGTACCATTTATCAATTTTCCAAAATACTAATAAACAGCAAAGCATTTTAAATTTGAGAACATTTTATTAATACATAAATGGATATGCGTGTATATGTTATTTATATACAAGAAAATATTTAATCACGATTTATAAGTTAAGCAAATCGTCCAACAAACAACAAAGCAAGATTAACTAAACGAAAACAGGTGGTGCTCAGAAATGGTCAGAACACTTATCCTAATTAAAAAAAGATCTATATTCTATCTTAATAAGAATTTTCCTCTACCCATATATGATGCACTACATCAATCATATTTTTCAATTTTAGGTATCTTAGAAAAAAGATAAAAAGATTTTTTCTTACTGTTAGTGCAAAAAAGCTGAAATTATAGTAAACAAGTATTTAGGACTATTACTATATACAATTTTCATGGTTGAAGCTGTCTGAAGCTGTGGATTGATATGATACTGGCAGTAAGAAAGAAGCTTAACTTTTCAATTCGATCACCCTTTAGTACACCATGCAACAAAATATGGAAAGGTGACATTACTTATTGTACCATCATTTCTCTCTATATTTTTGACATAAATTGTTGTTTCATCTCTAGTTTTCCCTTCGGGATAGTAATTCTAATGGAAACTTAGTAAAAGATAATACGATATACCAGAAAACGCTGCACACCTTTCTATCAAGGTCCATCATACCGACTATACATTGAAATTATTCAGCGAATTCATCAAGTTCCACTGAAGACATTAGGATGATTAGCTGATAATAAATAGTTTTATATGAAAAAAAGTGCCGAACGAATCGGCAATCATTAGAGCTTGATAGTACAAAATAAGTTTTGAAATTTCAATGAATTTGATCGAAGTGAAACATATTCCATGTTATGTGAATCTGTTTGTTCTTCTACATAAAAGAAGAACACGTAAAAACAAGAGAAAAAGTAAAAAGCTTACGACACTCGGTATTCCAAGGCGGTCACCCATCCTAGTACTAACCGAGCCCGACGTTGCTTAACTTCAGTGATCGGACGAGAACTGGTGCATTCAACGTGGTATGGCCGTAAGCACTAGATGAAGAACTGAAAAACAGATTAACAGTGAGCACTTTCTCTTGTCAAATGTTTAGAATATGTCTATCATTTGCCATGTATCGAGGTCGTCACACGGCGCAAATATGTATTGCCGCCGAGGTACTAAAGACATTATGAACAAATTTTGTGATATGCTAACACGCTTTTTTTGCATCTTTGGGGTTTCGATTACCTTTGTATATTAACGTTTATTTCCTGGAGGATTTTGGTGTGCGTGATGGATTTAGGTGCGTGCCCTAGAGAAAACTGGTTTTCCAGAAAATTCCTTTGACTATAAAACCTGTTCTA
This sequence comes from Didymodactylos carnosus, assembly GCA_905250885.1. Lineage (NCBI taxonomy): Eukaryota > Metazoa > Rotifera > Eurotatoria > Philodinida > Philodinidae > Didymodactylos > Didymodactylos carnosus. The sequence goes on along the minus strand of CAJNOQ010001982.1, from coordinate 19,281 downwards.
AACATGGAGGTTCGAAAAGATAAGCCATTTTGTAGAGAACTGAATGCTCTGTCGATCAGCATAGTTGTGATTTTTTTTCAAGAAAATGTCTAGGTGAGGAAATTGAAATTAGAATTTTGAAAATTTAAAATTTGAATTTTTACGTTGAAGTTTAACTTTTTATGAATTTTCAAATTGATTTTCGTGGTCAGAGTCAAAACCTGCATCTAGTGACGTGCCTTCCGATTTAATTAGATACAAAATTTGTTTGAACAGTCCACAGTTCTCACAGTTCCAGTTTTACAGTTAAAAACTGGAACTGGTGCATACCTAGTGAAGACCTATTTACTTACAGACCGAGGTCAGAGATTCACGACCGTATATTATTGTACTTCGTCGTATTTTGACGTACACTGTATTACATCCATCGTACGACGTTGAAATATGACGGTCGTAACGGCTGACGTTCGGCGTGTTTAATGACAAATTACGACGGCCGTAATCATGGACCAAGAGTATCTGTTTCCTGTTTCTTTTTCTTGTTCTGGTCATCTCCAAGGTCAGAAGAAGAAAGTGATAACACCAAATCAAGATAGTCTGTTTTTTCTACCGATCAGACAAACAGTAGATCTTGGTCTGGCCTTGACTTTTTTTCTCTGATCTTGGTATTTTCTGAGGTACAGACACTGGTCAGATTCAAGACTAGACTAGGTTTTTCTTTTCATAATCATCGTTTGTTTTGCTAAGTCACGTTACGCTGTATATAGCGACCACTAATTCTTCGAAAAATTTCAAAGTTACTCTCATAGATGATGAGTAATATCTTAGAGATTTCTATGCTAAACAAGAGATATCTAACGACATTCGGAGTCTGGTGGTTACATTAGAAGGTCTTCAGAGGTCTCCAGAAAACTTTCTGGGTTTCTGGGAGTAGTATGGGCGATCTGCGAGGAGCACACCTAATTTTTAGTGAAAAGCACTTTTCATCGATTTCATTTTATTATTGATCATTTTAATTTTTAGCCTTTTCAAACTTGATTTTCTATACTCAACGTTGTACTGGAAATCCGAATGAAACGGTCAAGGTCGATGAAAAGTACGATAAATATTAAAATCTTGCTTATTTTTTTAAACTTCGTGAAGTTTGACCGAATTCTCATATTTTCATATTTTAATTCTTTTTATCGGAAATAATTTATAAAAGAATTAAAACTGATGTTTTCCAAGGTAACTCGATGAGCTCTATCGAACCAAATCAGAAAAAAGAAAAAAAAATTTTGCTCGATTTTTGAATTGCCAGCACTGTATAATTACCGCCAAAAGTTGTTCAAAATATTGTGTGCACCGAGTTTCGAGATACCAAACTTTTGGACATTGACCCTAGCACATCTCGATATGCTCTTTCAAATGAGACTAGTTTGAAAAGAATTCATTCCACTGACTGGAGGAAAAGCCATTTTTAAACTTTATCAGCAGTTTTGTAGCAAAATGCTCACCACGAGCAGTCGTCATAAAATAAAAATTTTTCCATGTAACCTTTGGATAGAGCTCATTTTGTAGTATATATGGTAGAAAAATCTCGACTTTATCTCTCATACTGGCTGAGGAAATTAAAATTTACTTTCACCTCTACAACAAAAAACGACTCTCTATAACGTGCGATACCTATTAGAAAAATGCTTATATCTTTTGAAAAAAACAATCGTTTGAGCTCAAACTTTCGGGCTATTCCTAAATGTGTTTGATCTTTATACTCTAAATGTTTGAGCGAAATCGGTAACACCTTAGATGCAACGTTTTGCTGTAACCTGTTGTATTTCTCATGCAATGGCTCCTAGGGTGAGAATGGTATAAATTTCATATCGGAATATCTTTATGTTCAAGTATAATAAAGGAAGTAGGGTTGTTCTTTCGAAAACGTACCACGTTTACATCGACTTTGTTCCAACAGTTCGAAAGTAATAGGACTAGTACAAGTCGAGCTCCTGATGACGAATATCACGCTTAAAAATTTTTAAAACAACGGCATCATGGTCTTCTAGACCTGTAGGGATCTCATTTCCCAGCAGAACAGGCCTTTTCTGGGCATTTTCATCATTTTTCAGCGAAACACTTTCATGAGCTGGTACTGTCAATACATATTACAATCTATATGTCCAGCTCTGCAAAATCCCTAACAGACAAAAGTTCCAAAATGTTAAGCACGTTCTCAGGAGAGGTTTTAAAAAAATCATTTTTTCCGAATAGTAAGCCTCTTTTGTAAACCATACTTCCCCCATAAAATCATGTCAATACACAACAACAATAAATGCATTCAACGCATCTTTTCAAGCTCTATCCAACGAAGTGGTTCTCGCTGAGATTAACAACCATCTAATGATAGAAAAAAACAACTTTTCGACGCGGTTTTTCTCGTTTTTCAAAGTTTGAGTACGTGCTGCGCTAATGTATGGCGTATATTTCGCACGTACGCGACGTGGGCTATTAGAAAAACAGGCTTTTGCATTTGCCCAAGCACTTTTGAAATAGACAAAAATCCAGTTGTATTTTTGCTGGAAAAACACTTTTTCCGAATGTGCTTGGGCAAATGCAAAAGCCTGTTTTTCTAATAGCCCACGTCGCGTACGTGCGAAATATATGCCATCCCACGCCCTGCAATCCTGTGGAATGGTGCAGCACGTACTCAAACTTTGAAAGACGAGAAAAACCGCGTCGAAAAGTTGTTTTTATTATCATTAGATGGTTGTTAATCTCAATGAGAACCAGGTCATCGGATAGAGCTTGAAAAGATGCGCCAAATACATTTCTTGTTGCTGTGTGTTGACATGATTTTATGGGGGAACTGTGGTTTACAAAAGAGGCATTGAAGGGAAACCGAGAAAAATCCTAATGAACACCATTGAAAATAGTAAAACATAAAACTTAGTAATTTTTTTAACAGAGTAGATCCCCAAATGGCCTCAAGAACTGCGTCTAAAAGTTCTTAGTAACAGCGACACAATCATGCGACACACTCTTTTGCGACACAATTTTCTCACAGGAGCTGCAACACAAAATGCGACACAATATTTTTTACTCTGTACGTGATAATGTTTCCATTTTGACTCTTTGTTAAGATTTTCTGGTTGTACAAAGAAATGCATAGATCATTCTAAATGCACCGTTTAATAGCCCAATTCGTTCTGAGTATTGATATTGGTTTTAAATGTGTAAGAAATAGTTTCTGTTGTGCTGACAGCATTTTGTTGAATCGTTACGGTAGAAAATTTTGAGCATGAAAATATATTTTTCGTCCTGAAAATAGGAAGTTATCCAAAAGCCAATGTGATATTCCGAATCTGCGGAAAAAGCTGCAGCTATTACATTTGGTTTTAGAAAAATTTCGAAAAAGAATTATCAAAATTTTCTAACAGATACCTAATGGTCGGAAAATCCATAGTTAGAATTTCGGAAAACTGAATGAGGTATTTTCTTCACTATGTCAAATAACACATAATCGAATGGTTTTCATTGAAAATATTTAGGACCGAAAAATGGTCTTATCCACCCCTTCCCTTTCAGAATATCACTTCATTTTCGTTTATCTGTTTGCAGTTAATATCAGAGAGATAAGTATAGAATTAAAAAGACTAAAATAGAAATGAAATAAATATCTCTTAATATTAACGTAGTTTCAAGAAAACTGAATGAAACTATCAATACGTGTAACGGTTTTAAAACAAATTTAGTATCATTCACAACAATGATGATGGAAGTTCTAAATATACAGAAATTTGTATGTTAACAACTATCAGCATTGCAGTCCTACACATCTAGTTCAATTATTTTCATATGTTTTATGTATTTAGGCAACAAGTACAAATGGTCAACAGGGGAATCGTCTAGTAATTCAGAAAAAGAAGGGTGAAGAATCATTTTCTGTGCGAATCAGAGCTCTTTTGAACGTGCATTTTTTTAGTAATATTCGATTGATTGTTTCATGGAAGTACATTTAGACTCGTTTATCGTTCTGGAGAAGTTAAACTTTTAATTGAATGTTTCGCATTTCTCAAGTAAGGAACAATTATATGTCAATCTATAGTACTTGAAAAAAGCTATAAAACTGTATACGAACTACTGAGGAAAAAGTATAATAAGATAGAGTAGATATAGAAATACTATTCTCTAAAAAAAAATGGTTTTTTTACAGAACCGGAGAGGTTTCGTACTTAATAAAAAATATCAAAAAGGTTTCACAGTTGGTTCCCGAAACTAGCAGGGTTCCGTAACAAATAAGTTGCCTATTGTTTATCGATATTAATCACTTTTTCCTTCGTTTCAATTTTTTTCACAATGAATAAAGTTATTCGAGCTTCCAGACTCCAAATAACATCCTTCCAACGTCAGTAGCATTACCTCATATTAGGTTTCATTTGTGTAAAAATGATTATGATCTTCCGATTAGTTAATGTCTTCCATATCGAAAAAGTTATTCCGGCTTATTTATTGTCGTCTGAACAAGATGTTAATGTGCTGTGTTGAACCTTTCAAAAGATGAATTCAGCAAGTTTGTGTCTGTTGGTAAATCAAATTTAATGACTTTTTTATATTCTTATTTAAACAAAATAACAACAGCGAGAATAAGAACAACATAAATTAAATGTCGCGTTCCATTTCTTCTGCAAACTTCATCTATACTGAGTTCCAGGATTAATTCGTTCGAACTTTTCTTTGCTTTTCCTTTTCGACTAAAGTAGCTAGAAGAAATCAAATAACAGATTCGAATGGCTGTAAGAGTTTCCAGTTAGAAGCAGTGTGTATAAAGGCTCTGACAACATTTCGAGCAACATTCCAAGCTTGTTGTATATACGTAAAAATTAGGTGTGCTCCTCCCACATCGCCGATACTACTCAAAAATCAGTAAAAACTCAGAAAGTTTTTTTTCTGGAGACCTCTGAAGACTTTCTATTAACATTAAATTAAAAGTTTCAGTCTAAAACTTCTCGAGAACGATAAACGAGTCTAAATGTACTCTTTTGAAACAATCAGTCGAATACTACTAAAAAGATGCAAGTTCAAAAGGGCTTTAATTTGTACAGAAAATGGTTCTAGATCTTCTTCCGTGTTCATTGTTATATTGACCCCAGGACACGGAGAAAAATAGAACTTCATTCCATGATTATTAGCAATGAAGCAATGAAGTAATAAATTTCTAGACTAAAGCCTCTACAATGATTAGATGAACACTTCTGTATTCATGGGATAGTCACAATTAGTACGCATAATGTCATGCTGGGTATGCACCCCGTGCACACGCGTCCGTCATGCGTACAAATCGAAACGGACGTCACGTGTACATTTCGTACAAAGAGTGACGTTCGTTTACAACGACCGTAGCGGTTGATCTGAGGCATTTATGCAAGTGATGTCATTAGTTATCGGTTAATGATCTATGACGACACCCGTTTGTGACATATTAATTTGCAACACATCTTTTCTATTGCACTTGCGACACGATAATACGACACATTATTTTTTAGAGTTTAGTAATAAATAAACAACAGGAAAACAATTTAAAGACGTCTTTTTTCTTCACCAATGTCTGTATCTATGATAATAATGTAGTTGTTCATTACTCGCTTGTTGATCAAAACTCCGTTTTAACACCTTCTGTAGGTTTGTCTGGTTTACGCATTATTTCATCCCTTTTTCCACTTAAACCTTTTTTGATAATTTCCATTGTTTTACCTAATGCGGGAATTCTCATTCCCGGTAATCTAAATATTTTGAGTTGTGATGAATTATTGATTGTCCAGCATAATAGAAAACACAAAATTATCAAATATTTTGTATACATTATAACTGGTACCAGAAAAATTTGTACTTCGTTGATAATCTAAAAAATACAAATATACAGCAAATTTATTTTAATTATTTGTCGAAAACACAAAAAGCTTCATCTTTAGTGTCAACACGTTTTCTATAGACTAAACAAAGAAAGACTATAAAAATACGGGATAAAAGTTGGTTCAATCGCGGTTTGATAATTCTGAATAATGGATAAAAAAAAGAGCAAGAGCCATTATATTTCAACCAAATTTTCAATGAAAACGTGTTGTCTCGAAGATACTTTTGGAAAAGGGTAGTACACCTCAGCAGAACTTTTTTTGTCTAGATCTCAGCTCCGCAGTTCTTGATGCGGTCCTGTGATTTCTTATATATCTGTTAGTTATTCTGAACATGATTATGTTTTTTAAGGATTCGAACATTCAAAATTGTTCAATAAGAACTTCATCGATATAATAATGGTACGTTGGATTGCACTATGAGAAAAACGCAATTATAGTCTTCTATCGAAGACATTCATGTTAAAAGGTTTAAAGACTATTTATTCTCTTATTGAACTGACCTAGAAACACATTTTTAACTTTGAAGTTAAATCTATTTTAGACTTTGAGTGTAGTCACAATTTGAAGGTTATATAGATTTCTGACAATAAAACCTATAAGACGTTCGAAAACAAAAGGCTAATATTGAAATTCTAAATAAATATTTTTTAGAATAAAAATATCATATTTTTATTATTATTTAACAGTTATGGTTAGTTATTTTTATATAGTTACTTTCCTCGAACGTCGCAAATTCTTATTATATTTTTGATTTTTGACCAAGATGACAAACATGAGACATATTTTTTTTCATAAACACAAACAAAAACAACGAGTGTGGGACTACAGTATATAACAAAATACAATATACTTTTTTAGAGGTAATGCTTTACCTGTTGCAAAAAAATATGGAAAAAAAATCAGTTTGTTACGCTCTGTCAAACCAGGCTATTTATTTAAAATAGTCTGTCCCTCGCGCCATGTACCTAGTGCAAAAAATTAAAAAAGCTTTCTAATTACATTATACCGTACCATAGGATTAAAGCAAAAAGAAAACAAACCTCGTGTTATAATTAAGCTTAACCAACCTAAGTATAAAATCAATAACAAAAAGAAACTATTTATAATTATTGGTAGGGAATGATTTATGAAGAAAAAGAAAAGATCGATCAAAATTTTTACCATGAGATATTTTTTTGATAGTAACAAAAATTGCATTTAGCTAGGGTGAGGTAGAATTATAGATTTTGCATGAATAGCATAGGAAAAATATCCACTACGTAATTTGACAAGAATTCTGGAAAATAAATTTCTTTTTTAGTAGGATTAGGTTTAGGACGGATATGGATATGATAGCTCAGATTGCATCTTTTCTACTTAATTTATTGTTTTCATATGAGTGAAAAATCATTTCAGCGATTCAAACCTTCAGATTCTAACACAGAAATTCTGATATTCTGGAGTCCTTTAAACTGATTTAAAATGATAACTCATAACGGTATATTGTATCTGTATGATTTTGCTTTTTATTCAAACGATAGATCTTGGACCATCATAGTTCGATAATCCTGTCATTGTACATGATGGTTCACATGAAAGTTCACTTTTGCGTAAGTCGGTCACATTGTGTAAAAGCCATAGCTCTTCATCTCAGTAACTTAGAGTAGGAGTTTGTCCTATGTATTTCTCAACATCTTTGAATATTATTTTTTATACAAAACTCAAATTAATGTGTGTTAGTACTTTATACTAGGTTTTTAAGTCCTCCCCCTCAACTTTTCATATCTCAAAGCGTGTTATAATAAAAACGAACGATAAAATAAAATATATACCTAGTAAGAAGCAGATAAGATAAAAGCAATACTTCACTTTTGTTATCGTATTAACTGTAGCAACGGCTCTAAATATGTTGCACCTAATGACTCCCACTCCATAAAATGTTTTGACGTGTGGTCACCTGGTAAACTCAAACGACATTTGTTTATGTATAGAATAATAAATTTCATTGATTTGTACTTCGTATATGCAGGTACGTCTCGAAACAAGAAGCAGGGAAGGCCTCTCCGATTTCGGAATATGACTCAATACAACGACGGAATACAACTCAATTCCGGAGCAAAAAGTTTTCGAATTTGAGAGTAAAAGATTCAAAAAGCAGGTAGAGCATCTCCTTCTCTCCTCCCATCGTTACGGCGTCCCTGAGTATATGATTTACACGCCCCTGGAGCTATATTTAAAGTTCTGTTTAAAAAACGTTATTATTTTTGGCTATTTCAACACTAAAAGAACACACGTAACTAGAATAATAACTCAATCGTTTTCTATGTGGAGTAATGTCACAGTGATTTGAAATTCACGCAATCTTTGAAGTAGAGCAAAATATCTTGTAATGCAAATCTTTCTATATTTTACATCCACACATATATCATACTTAAAAGAGTATACTGACTTTGTAAAAATATCTAACACAAATACAAAAATAGGATCATCCATAGATAAAATAAATGAAAAAAAAAACACAATTACACCGAGTTACAATACTGTAAACGAAAGATACATTTAATTTGCATAAATAATAAATCAAAATTTTTGACTTCGTCAAAAACCTTGATAGTTTCCAAATACATGTCCAGGATGACCGCCAGATGATGATGCCATACGTTGAGTATCATACTTAAATGGATATGAAATAGCGAAAATTTTGTTTATTAAAATAGTTTGTAAGTACTTACGCTGGATGAAATGGAAGAAGAAGGAAGATCTCGACGTATTCCTGCAGTAACGCCTATAAAACAAAAAATTAATCGAATATTGTTTCTTAAACAAGTACAATATTAACAAACCTGCGGTAAAATTGTGCCATTTTGGATTTGAAGGAACACCATGCGGTGCAATAAAAGTCGAATCCGCTATGTATTCTCGAGGATCACCACTTATACTTGCTCTACTCATTGTGCGATGACGATGTCCATCATTGTAGAAATAATTTAATAATATAAATACAATCATCAATAACAAGCAGGAAATACCATATAGAAGGAATGTTATGTCGGTTCCTTGAAAAAAAAATTCATATTGAGAGATGATTTAGAGTAAAACATAAATCCTTACCTATAGCCGATGCCAAAAATCCTCCGAATAATGCTCCACACCCTCGTCCAAATCCAAAATGAAATCCTTGTAAGACACCTTGACACGATAGACGTAAATTTTCTGGCGCTGCTTGAGATAAATAAGAACAAGCTGTTGCCCACACAGCTGCATGCGTCAGACCTGTCAAAGGCATATAATAGTTCACAGAAACCATCATTAACAAGATTATCGTTAGTGAATTGCATACCTTGAATAAATTCAAATGGTAGTACCCACCATGGACTTTTAAGAAATGATATATAAACAAAACGTATAGTATTTCCCAGCAAACCCAAATATAGTATTTTAATATGACCTAAACGTCGAATTAATTCATGTAAGAAAAAATAGGCAAATAATTCTGATATATGATTGATCACCGATGCAACACCTAAAAAGATAATAGAATTTAAATGATAAGAAATTTTCATGATAAGTAATACGACTGTTGAAAATCAATACAATTTGTATTCATTATATTTTAATCTTTATAAGCTTTTTTACATGATTCATTTATTACAATGATATTTACAAGGGGGAAAAACAGACTTAAATCCAGTTACGGACTTTCAAAGTCTGTCAAAATCCACGTAAGTCCAGGGATTTAGACGGCCTTTTATGGATCTATGTGGACTTATGTAGACTTCTAATAACTTACGTCGATTTAGATGAACTTTTCTAGCTTTTACAGACTTTATTAGACTTGAAAAAGTCCATTGCACTTTGTACTTTGAACTTCGGATGACTTTCAAAGTGCATCTAGATCCACGTAAGTCCATTAAAATAAAAGTCCAAAGTTTGCTTTTTCCTTCTTGAATATTTATTATGTTCTCACCAAAACCTTTACTTTTTCTTCGTCACTCTTCTACTATCGGATCCACATCACTGCTTTGAACCAAGAAGTGACGAGAAATAAGAAAAATAAGCGGAATATATGTATCTCTTACTGAAAATCTTGAGTCAAAATGTACCAGAAGAAAGTTATTATTTTTTTTGAACTAGAAGCTTAACATCTTGACAAGCAATAAAAAAAGGATCTTCGTTACAGACAATATTAATTATGTGTCACAAGAATGTGGAATATCAATTCGAAATAGCAAGAGAAGAGTTCCTTTCGTACTTTCATTACTATGGATCTTACACTATTAGTGATGGAGCTGTCTTTGTGTGGTCGCTGCCATTCTTTTCTTCTTTCTGTAAAAGATGTTCGCGATGGAAACAAAGAAGTAGTAATTTCCGATGGTTTCCTGACAAAAATGGCGATGTTTAGATATAAAAAATAAACATATTTAGCAACTGTTGTGTTTCCATCTGACTTAGTTATATCATCGAAGTTTATTTCAAGTATTTGATTATTAAGCTGTATCTCGCTTGTTACTGTTAATGAGTATTAATGATATCTCCTGTGTCTACGGTATTGATTCATACGTGAATCATTTGGGAATAAATTATCAAAAATATAATTTTTTTTACACAATATATATTTGAATCATGCGGCAACATATTATTCCTACGTCAGCACAAGGACCATAGCTCCGATCTAAATTACAAGGTCGAAAATAGCAATGGCGAAAAGTAATTAATTCTCTATCAAAAATAATGGATACGCGAACACGAACTGCAGCACTATCCAATCACATTCAATTCTATATAGTGTAAAATATATTTCTTCCAGTTTCAGATATCTAAATAAAATATTTTCTTCGTAGCACTAGAAATTAATTATTAGAAACTAGCTGTTGCAAATTTATTAGTGATAAAAGGAGGAAGTAAACAGTGTACAACGCTCACTATTTCAAGGTGAGTCTTCCTCTCTACTAGTACTCAATGATCGGACAAGAACTAGCGCATTCAACGTATTATGTTTTAAAAATCATAGAGCCTTACGTAATAAAAAACATCTCTATAAACTCACCGAATAATGTTGGTGAACCACCTAAATCTTGTAGATGCCAAAATAAAAATGTAAATACAAGTCCAACACCGCAGCCCATCCACCTGGAAATAATTTTAATTATAGTATCCGATCAACTGTTTAGCTTTAGAAAAACTTACCATGCTATGAATAGAAATGTTCCATGTTTAACGGTAGTAAATAATTGAACTAATTGCATTAATTTCATTGTTTGTGATGCACGACGTTGATAAAACGATGATGATGAACTATTTTGTTGTTCATGATTTTGTTGTTGTTGTTTTCTTAAGTTAATTTGCACTTGTTGTTCATCATTAACGATACTTTGTATATCTGATGGTCCATCATCATCTTCATTAATCAAACGTTGTTTTGGTGATGTATGATGAATTTTATGTTTAATATCATCACGCAGTGTTTTCAATGGTATACGTTCGCTTTCATCATAAGTAAAATGAAATTGAGTGGCAACACCCAAAGCACATGCCATCAACACACTAAATGTTGCAAAACAAATTGTATAATTTTTTTCTAGTAACATACTATTGGAGCCACACGGATGAGTTATTAATCCTTTTGATTGATCTAGAACAAATTAATGATCATCATTTAATAAATATAACTAACATTTTATTTAGGACTCACCTAATACTGTTGCTACGAGAAATATTGCTATACCCCATCCTACACTACCCCACATCCGTTGTCGACCGTATAATTCAGTATCTTGTCCAAGATACGTTAACGTGCAAGCATCCTAAAATAGAAGTTGTGTGATCTTTTAGTTTGTTCCTTGCTTGTTTTGTTCTTACCGCCAGTGTAATTGCTGGTGCACTGAAAAATTCACCAATAATAATCAGTAGTAGAAATACCATGAATACATTTCGTACATCACTCTTCAAATAGAGTACATCTGTGGCTAATGGTTTCACGAGAGATAAATTTGTGTGTGTTATCTGCATTGGATTACCCATCATTTTTTCCGTTGTTAATAAATGTTTTGTTACCTGTGCTTGAGTTGTTTTTACCGTGGTGTATGTTCGATACTGAGATTTCTCAATACTATCGTCTTCTTCTTCTTCTTCGTCATCTTCAACATTATCGTCTTCCGCTAATTTTGTCGTTGTTGTCTTTTTTGTTGTTGTTAGTGGCCTGACTTTTGGTTTTGTTGCTGTTGTTGAGACAATTGGTTCAATAATCTTGTTCATTTCTGCTTGAATCACATTTTTTCTATCTGTTTTATTTATGAATTCATCAAGATCAACTTTATTTCTTAGTTTGGTTTTATTGGCTGATAATTCAATTGCTCGATTTAAAACTGTTTGAGTATAATTTATATTATCTAATGGGATCCATTCTTGACGTTTTGAACGAATAGAAAATGTCTCATCAATATTAAATAAATCACGCTTTTTAACTGTAAGAAGCGTATTACCACCAACACGTTCTAATAGAGTATGAGTCGAATTCTGTCTCCAACACGAGTGGGGTGGCGGTTTGATAAGTCCTATTGATACAGTAAATAGAATCCATGATGCTAAGGCCATTAGCATGATGATTTTTGCTTGACGAAATCGAGAGGCAACCACTCCCCAAAATGGAGCAGAGATAAACTCGACAAATGGACTGAAAAAACAGATCAACATCATTTTTTCTCATCCTAGCGAATAATGACTTCGCTTACCGAAATCCCATTAGAATTCCACAATAAGATGGTCCCATACCCATTTGTTTGAAATAAATACTTAATAATGGAAAGAGTGCTCCAAATGCGGCAAAATAGAAAAAATAAAATAGTTTTGCTACCAACAAAGTTTGGTTGATATTCGAACAGATAGAATCGATAATATCACGTCGAGGTGTGAATACATTGTCGCCACCATTGCGATTAAATATATTACCTAATTTTGATCGATTATTTTCATATTCATATAGCTCAGTTTGCTCCATATCATTTGAGTTTGAGTATGGATTGGGATTTTGACGACCGTGTGAACCGGAAATATTCGTCTGTGGATAACGATTCATAATCGGATCGCTATTAAGACTTTGTGACATTTTGCAATTGATTATTTAGCTCTCGACATTGTACAGTGAGATGCTATTCCAGAGAAAATAATTATCTAAATTTAGTGACCCAGAGCGATCAAGCAAAGAGAGTATGTTCTAATTTCGAAAACAATCACAATTACTAGTTAATCTGAAGTAATAAGAGAAGCTAAAGTGATATTAAATTTTACTAACGTAATTACATTCACTAGACTATTTAAGACAAGAAGCTTGTTGAGTGTTGGAAACGAGATCTAATGATAACCAGAAAAAGTCTCAGCTTACGTCAAAAAACCGTCTTTTCTTAACATATCAATATTTTCTCTGTAGGAAGAGTCTCTAAGTCTGTGAGAAACACCGTCTTCTTTTTCGCAGGAAAACTAAAAAAAAGGAGTTTCCGATCAATTAGCACAGAACTCGTGATTTAACTCCCTACGTCATATATAAAAGCTGTCGTTCATTCAAGACAAACTGCAAGAAATATTAGTGCTCTTTTACTATAACGAAATCTCTGTGTACCACTCATCGTTTAATGCAACTTACTCTTATTTGTTAAATGAAGAAGATTTCTTTTCTGTCCTTGTTGTTAATGATGAACGTGTGAGCATACATGCATGTATAGATGTTTGTCTTATATTTTTTTCTTTCTAACTTTTTTCTTTTTCTCCCTGCTCATTCACATATTCTTCTTGCGACTGATTTATTAACCTACATCATTGTATGTGGCACTAGAGCTAAGCGTTTTTTTTTTCCGATTGATTTCGACAAATTTTTTTCTTCTTCTCTATTTTGAAAATCTTTTTTATTAATAAATTCAGCTTGCAACTATCATTTTTCACTCGTAAAGAAGGAAAAAAATCTAGTTTGTGTAGCGTTCAGAAAATGCCTTTTCTATTATAACATCCGTCATAACGTGTGATGACTTTGAAAACGTTCTATACACACACACACATGAGGCAGATTAACTTGACTAGCACAAAGAATTATTTTCATGTAAAAAACAAGAAATGAAGGAAAATCTCATTGATATGTAACTAAAACAAGATCATAGAACACAGATCTATATTGGAGGAGTTCTAAACGATACCTTTGCACGCAACACAACAACAACGAAAAAAACGATGCCGTTTTTCTTTTATAATAGATTTGATAATCACACGCGATATATGATGTTCATGTTTAATTTGTTAATTGTAATGATCGATGAGTTAAGACGAAATAGATATCCCCTTCTTTTTTTATTTTGACACTATATTTGAAGTTATTACTGATGTTTTTCTTTTTCTCCTTTCTTTCCGTCTTTGTTTTTTAAGATTGTTAGACAATGTAAATCCAAAATGACATCAGCATCCACGCACGATAAAATCATTATTATTATGTATAGAATATCCGCAAAAAGACAAAAGACGAAAGCATAAATTATAATTGGAAAAGAGAGTTTTTCTCTTTTCTTCTCTTTATGAACAACATTTCATTATAAACAATGTTTTTTTAGAATTATATTTTTCTTTTTTTTTTCTTTCTTCTTTCCATTATTATATTATTATTATTACTTTTATTATCATCATTTTTTTTTTTTTTTTGAAAGAAGAAAAATATAACCGACGTCAAAGCGCATATAGAAGAATTGTTTCAGTTTTCCTCTTTTTGTGAATATTCACAACAGTTCATTAAATTCAACGCTTTGTTCAACATACAATATATGTGGTGGTTTCTCTTATTTTTCTCTCTATCAACTATTTTTTTTCTGTTTTTCCTCTCAGAATATGAAATTCGACGATATCTGTTGTCTCGGAAAATAAGAAGTCACACAAAAAAAAATATCCAGCTTCTACTATACTATGTAAATGGAATAGACGAACGATGAGGTACTCGAGAGTCCCGAACAAACTTTCTTTCTCTCTGCCAAAGAAAAGAAGACGGAAAACCGATTTTCCATTGCTTAACGATAATAAATATATGTAACAGAGAAAGAGAGAGATTTAAGAAATACTAAATGTATAATTAATTGACATATACAAATAGAGAAACAAGAAGTTAAACGCACAAAATTGACTTGCGTGATATTTTAAACGGGAAATACAAGCAGACGGTAGTTTTAAATACATATACATTGTGTCTTTTATTGTGTCTGACGAGCAAGACTGTTTCGTGCCTATTTTCTATGCTGTGAAAGTCTTTCGATAATATATAAAGCGCAAAGGGAGTAATAAATTTTTAGGAAAAGTTTTTAACGTTAAATTTATTCTTTTTTTTTACTGGATCTAGTGTGCATCATAAAAAAAAATTTCAGATCTATTAAGGTTCTAAAGTTACCATCATATAGTTGTGCGTGCCAATATATACCTTCTCAAGTGCTCTGTTCTTTTAAGCATGCATTAATCTGTCAAGGGAGAAATCGCGTCAATTATAGCCATACAGAGAATCAGTGCGAGCAGAAGATAAGAAAGGAAGGAAGGAAGATTCATTGAAGTTTTTTCGACTTCTAATTCAAAGTTTCGCTTACAAAAAATCATTTTTTGTGTACTCTCACAAGTTTCTCTGTTACAGGAATTATACTATAAGTTACAATGTAGTAAGTATGGGATTCGATAGGTGATTCAAAACAGATGAATGTAAGTAGCTTGCTCAAGGCTGATGCAAAATTTGTTTGCGTCGAGTTTTTAAACAGAACATCTTCAAAGTATATGATGACCAATATTCCTGTTAGGCCAAGTTGTTCTTAACAACTTCTTGTTACTCTTTGATAAAGGTTAGAGCTAGCACAAACAAAGTTGTTCTCTCCAAACTTTCACATAATCTCTATTTTTGTTCTGTTAGTTCATCATGACTTATCTATAAAACAAACTTTTCTAACTGTGGATCAAAATGTTCACAGTAATCCCAGTGGAGGAACAACAAGACGATATTTTTTTTAATTGAACTTTTCATTTCTTGTATTGCTACATAATTCCTCACATACCAATTTATGTGGTATCATAGAACCAAATTTTCCTATAGCAGCAGCTTCATTTATTTTTGACGATAGCATAGTGTAAAAAATAGTGAAAATATGTAATTAAAAAAATAGTTTTCATGAAAGAAAGAGAGAACTGCCACAATAATTACAATTGTGATAATTACAATTTAGATTAACCATTCAAACCAGTACCATCTCAATTTGAAATTCAAAGGTCATTCAAGAAAGCTTTTTAGCGTTAATTGAATGATAATTTTCAAACAAAAAAAAAAAAAAAAAATGCAAATCTGCAAATCTGCATATATGAAACTGTGATATCTAAAACACTTTTTTCAGACAATCATGCGTCTGTCTATTGAGAAAAATATATTATTCTAGTTTTGGTAATTGACATAAAATAAGAAAGAAAACTTATTAATTTTTTCTTTGTGTCTTCGTAATAAGCCAATAATTAGATTTGTTTTTCCTTTTTAATGTTTGTACTGATGTTATTGTTATTTCTTGAATTAAATGACACAATAAATAGTGAGACTACGATGTTCAGCGGATATTAATTTTGTTAAAACAAACATTGTTGATGTTTTCATAATTATTTAAAACCATAAAAGATGAAAAATTTTCCGTCAACTTATTGAGTTTGATTAACAAAATGTTTCAAAATTTGAAGAGACTAACCTTTTCTTTAGAAGAGTACGAGAAATCCGGTATCAGTATTTCTGTATCTTACTGGAAAGAAATTAAGTGCTTTATAGTGACTACTTGGCCTCAACCGGTTAAGAATATATTCTAATAACAAGGAAAAGGCAGAGCCTTTGATAAAATGTAATATTTGCAGAAAAACAAAATTTTTCTAGAGGGTTTGCAATTTTAAGTTACTGATTTAGACCATGAGCTACTGCATCTAACAGTATGTGCAAGCGGTGCCCGAAGGGGAATTAATAATGTTGGGGAAATTTTTGAAATTTTGAATTTGTACGACATTTACCGGGAAATAAATCTGGGGAAAATGTATTAGCTCGTTTGAGAAAGTGATGAAGTATTCTGCACTTCTCCGACAGCAGAAGACAAGGTGATAATGAGTGAGGAGAGAACATACTGAGAGTATCCAGAAAGCAGGAGCCTCATGATGGTGTGAATTGTTCAAGAAGATTGATTGCTTTCTCGTTACTCACCGTACAGTTTTGATATTTAAAATTCTTTTCTGTTTACCAAATATCTTACTGAAGATTCTAATTTTTTATAGGCAAATTTAGAATTTGCCTCAATTATAATTTTGCGTATAACATATGGACACAAAATGAAATGTGTGTGGCACTTATTTCTGTAACACTTATTTCAAGAGAGTTGACATAAAAAAGAAACGTTTAAGAACAACTATTTTTTACATTGAAGAAACACAAACAACTCAAACTCAAATTGCCAGGAAATCAGAAAAAGTGCTAAACACTTATGATAAAATCTTACCGCCTCCATATATATCCAGAATCGGTTATATTTTCAAATATTGCGGTAAACGAGTGTAGAGTGAAGGCTTTAATGATGAAAGCTGTTGTGACAGCTTTTAGTAACATTAAAACATCAGACTCAAAGTTTTGAAAAACAGATGAAGTCGAAAATATTTACTGCTAAATTTCCTGAACGGCTAACTCATCGTTTTATAGCCTAACATTCCCTCAGCATCCTTTATCTCATATTCTATGGAAGGTAGACGTAAGACTTTGCTCAAGTAAATTTTAACTTAAAAGAATTATTTTTTAACATAATTATGTCTTCGCAAAATGCATTTTAGCGTTTTGTGCCTACACATTCCTGCATTAAACATAGTGGTATTGCGTGGAAAAACTGGTGAAATCAACTTTTAGAAAAAGTTGCAGAAATGGATCCTACTTAACATCTATCTCACTAATCACACTTAGATGTTTCATTTTAATGCTATAAATTACTTATATTAACAAATATTTAGTGTATCAATTTCAGCTCAAAGCTCTTTACACACATATAGACTGTATTGCTCTATTATCGGCAGAAAAACTGTATCAAGATCAGCAACTATAATATTTCACCGAAAGCAAGGGAATTCAATTTATTTACAATATCGGATCCCGTAATAATAAACTATGTGTAATCATATGAGATGTGAAAGGCTGAATAACACCAAGACGAGAGCTATTACTGTAAGACCGCCATCGTATGTTGCACATGAATGGTTATCAGCATGTTCCATGCGCTGACCTTGGTAAAATGGGTCTCCCGTAACATTCTGCTAACCTTGTGGTTAAGATAGATCTGCCAATCTAAACTGGTTACTAATTCCGAAATTAGAGTTCAACCATAGTCTGAAGAGCTGTCTACAACTAAACAACCGACTGCCTGTCAGAATTTACCCATATAAATTCTCAATAACTCAAAACTTCGAATCTGAGTAATTAACGGTATACTAGCAAATTTTTTTAGTAAACTTACTCATAGAGTGCTCTTCTACTCTCATTGACATACTTAAAATGTGCTCCGGAAGAACTTCTGAGTAAATATACCAATCAGTTAGTACTAAAAAACTTACTGAGTACTCAATAATTATCCGAAAAATTTTACTACTAAACAAAAGTTGTAATTTATTCGCAAGAAAATTCGAAAAATAATAAATGGCTGAAACGCCTTGAAAACAAATTTATAAGCGTTCCAGTGAGTTAAAACAAACTTTTTTCAAAGGGTTCTGAAGCGTTATGAATATTTTCTCGTCGTATTCGTGCGAAATAGACTCTATGATATGTATGCATTCTAACTCGTTAGATTAATCTAATGATGTGCTCAGACGCGTTAAGATATACAAGAAACCACAAATCTAATACGTTGAAAGACTCTTCTTGAAAATAGGTATAATTTTAAAAATCATGGAATATATGTGCATATTAGATAGATAGATAGACGTTTCTCTTGATGATGTTGTAACAGGCAATGATGGAAGTTTTACCAAAAGGAGGGTGTTTAAATCATCCCTCAAGCGGGCAAATATAATAATTAAAACAAAAAAAAAGCACATATAAATTGAGACAAAAAGAAAATTTTTGACCAACAGACATATAAAAAAGTAAATAAATACAAGAAATATCTTCCGTTTGAACCAACGAGTTGAGAATATACGTTTAAAAGTTCGTATGGAGAAAGATTGGAGAACTGTTCTGAATAACATATTTCTATTATTTTATCGTTTTAAGCAAGAAAGTCTAACTAACGGGGGAACCTCTCGAGGTGATTAAAAGCTTTTCGACTCAGACTATTCTCATCATGTAGGGAATAGTCAGTAGTGAAAAACCCCAAGTTGGTTTGGGCTCATGCGCCTTTTTGACGGAGATATGAGTTAATTAATGAAAATGCCATTA
>CAJNOQ010001981.1:0-27113 GCA_905250885.1 Didymodactylos carnosus | reverse complement strand
CTTCTAAGCCCTCCCTAAAAATTTTGAACGCTTCTAAACTGTCCAAGCGTTCAAAATTTTTAGGGAGGGCTTGTATTATGGGGGGGGCTACTATTACGACTTTCGTACAAAAATTTTCAGTAAAAAAGGAGATTTTGAATTTCGATGCTCTTGCCTTTCTAATCACGGTAATCTCAATTAATCTGAAAAAAATCTTTTTCGAGATAAAAAATGTAAATTTTATTCGTTTCCTTTTCTTACACTCGACATCACACAAGAACAACTGAAGTAAAAAAAACGCGTGTCGATCAAATGTGTCGTTTAAAAAATTCAAATTATTTTTCCGACGTAACAGAAGCCCTTGGACTTCTAATACACCTTCCACATCGATTCCTCCAGAGGGGGCTTTTAATACGGAGGGGTTTCTAATACGGGGGAGACTTCTATTATGGGGGGGGCGGGGGGTACCATGTTTTCTATAGGACTTCGATCGTTATCGAGTGATATTATCTTCTCAACAATGGACTTCAATGTTCAATGAACAAAGTTAAAGTTTTAGTAGAAACGAATACGATTTTAACTCGTTTAAATATATTTCTCAGGTAATATCACACGGTAACGATCGAAGTCCTATAGAAAACATGATATTTTGTGTAGTACTTTTCTTATCTTTTTTTATCACACTGCATTAAGTTTTCCTATTTGCTCAATTTTAGATGGAAAATATTCATTTTTTCCACTTTCAATGAGTAGAACTTTAAAAATAATATTTAAATAGTAGACTCCATTATTTTTAAACACTTTGTTTAAAATGTTGCCAAAGATTTGCTCTTTTAAATGCAATCGTCACAATTTCTTCATCTAGTCGCTCAATGAATAAATAAACAAGAAAAAAGAATGGTAGAGATAGTTTTGATTATTCTAAAAACGAATATATCTGAAAAGTTGTTGAAGAATCTATGAAGAAAGTTGAAAAAAGACTGAGAACTTACCTCAAATGAAAGGCATACGTCATACTATGTATCGGCGTAGTCAAAATATTATGTTTCGTTATTGAGAGAATGAAAACTTAGAATGGACGTTCGTTTTCGCTGGAAAGTCGTGATTTATTTTAGAGAATAAATATACCGTCTTGATTTGTTCATAGCAGAATATTTTTATTATTATTTTTCAATCGTAACAAACTAATCCGATTAATTTTTTTTAAAAGAGAAAATTAGGAAAAGTAGTATTAGAGAGAAACTATTAAAAATATTAGCAAAACGTTTTCTGATTAAATCAATTCTATCGATCAAATCTATCCAAATTACATGAAAAAATATATTACAGAAAGAAAAACAAAAAATATTTGATCTAGCTCCTAGAGCCGTTGAAGAACCGTCACACACATACAAACACACACAAACTATATCTAAAGTCTTAAAGAAAAAAAAATCAACATCGATCAAAAACAGAACAGAAAAAGTAACTATGTACACACATCCTAGCAGACGATTTCTAAGGCAAAATAAATAAGTTTTAATAACGTAAGCAATTTAAAAGTAGAGAAATAATCGTCAGAAATATATTTTATAAAATTTTATTCAATTTTACATTGAATATTCAAATATTTATGATCGATAACTCGTTACTTGCTCTCAATAGAAGGAGAATGAATAAAACTAGACATGCAACAGTTTCGGTTAATCGATAACCGATCATAATCAATAACAAAAAAAAGAACTTTTTTATTTACACATGTTCTTGAAAACCAATTTGAAGTAGTATGAAGGAAACATCTGAAAATGTTTATTTTAGAGAAGAAAATATTCATCCTTGTTGTATAATGATCATTTTTTGCACTTAATATTTCTCATGAAAAAAATTTTTTTAAGGAAAATAAGTTATTTTGAAGATTTCTAATTTTTTCTATTGTGAAAATTTCACATTATTTGAAATAACTTTTCTTTATGAAAAAATGTCAAGTACAAAAGATGACTATCGTACAACAACGATGAACATTTTCTTCTCTAGAATAAACATTCCTAGATGTTTCCTTCATACTACTTCGAATAGATTTTCAAGAACATGAGCAAATAAAAAAGCTTTTTGTTATATCCGTTCATCGATTAGGATCAGCTTTGGTTAATCGCTTAAAAATCGAAGCCGATACATGCCTGAATAAAACTGTTACGTGTACACTTGCTTCTAAAATATTTTGGTCATCTCAACTGTGTACAAATGAACCTGCTGGAATATGATGCGTATCTCTCGTTCAGTTATCGATGACATTATTCTTTATGTTTTTGAATTCATACTGAATTTGACACAACGGTCTCAGAAGTTTATTCTACACTTTACAAGACACATCTGATTAATATTGAGATGTACATTCTTAGAAATAAAGTCATTCTCTCCGATAGTAAAAAGTGTATGAAAGAATTGAAACATATTTTAAATTAACAATATTTAGAAAGAAAATCAATTGAATTTTAGACTATTTTTTGATAAATAGTAAACAAAAAAATGTTTTTAAACATACCATTCTCGTGTTTCAACAGTTTTCGTTTTATCATTTGATGTCTGTTTATGTTTATGTCCATTTGATTTGTTTTCATCATTTTCTCCATTTACCACTAAATATGTTCCAAAGTTTTTACTTTCATCTATTTTATATGAACCTTCATCTCGATTACGATATTTACATATAGCATAAATAAATAGACATAGTAAAAGAACACAAACACTAACTATTCCAATAATAAGACCAATATTTGCACGTTGAATTGAGTTTAAAACTGTTTGATTTGTAAAAAATGATGTAGCAATAGTGGTGGCAACTATTTTAGTTAAGGATGTTGCCGAGGATAATTCATTTTTATCGTTCAATGTCATATTAAAAGTAGTCAATTCTATTGTTCTATCATTGTTTATTGTTGGTTTTATTAACGATTGAAATAATTGAACATTTGGATAACTGAATAGAATTTGTCCATGAGAAGATGACAACGAAAATGATGGAAATACTTGAGAAAAGTCTTTCTCTTGAGTACAATAAGTTAAATATGATTTATTTGTGTTTTTTCCGAAATTATTATTATCATCCGACTTTTGTGTTACTGTTGAAAAGTGAAAATAGAATATGGATCGTTCGTCTAAAGAAAGGGAAAAGAGTGAAGTAGTTGTTGTTGTTGTTATTATTATTATTATTATTATTCAATAAATATTTATAAAGTATATTTTGTAATAGAAAAAAACAGAAAAAGAAAAATATTTTTCAAAAAAAAAAAAAAAAAAGAAGAAACTATTATAGGATGATGATTGTCTATAGAGATAATGAGGAGGAAAAAAACAGAGCGTATGTGCATAGAATATCAAATGTTTTTATGTTAAGACAAAAAAAGAGCATTCTTTTCTTCTTATCGTGTGTGATAATATAGTGTCAGGATATAAGAGAATAAAACGAACACATTATCATGATTTGTGCATATATAAGAGAAAAAGAAAGAGAGAGAGTGAGACAGAGAGAAAGGAGACATGTTTTTGGTTTCCAAAACGTTTTCTTTTTTTTTCTCATTTTTTTTGTTTTGATTATTCTAATTTTGTCGATGTAAAAAAAAAAAGAAGAAAATAACAACTATTACTGTGGTGGAGAGGTTCTTTTCTCATTCTCATTTAATAAATATGTTATCATTTAGAGAAAAAATATCATTATGTGTTAGAGAAAATTGACATCGATGAATGAACCAACGAGAGACTGTAAGACATATTCACTAGCTCGACATATGTACGAGTGAGATAATTTTCTATATTAAGCAAAGCATTTAAAAAAGCATATTTTTTTCTAATCATGCTAATCAGAAATTATTTTTCGAAAATAAAAACTTGTTTTAAATCCTTAAGACATGTTTTATGAAAGAATATTTACTCAAAAGCTCATTATGTAAGTAAAATTGGAAATAATAGCTTTCCATTGATATCTATTAATCTTTATTTAGAAATGAATATATCTAAACTGTTCTAGAGCACATCTCTCTTCCTCTCTCTCTCTCTCTCTCTCATCGATACTGTTATGTGCTACCTTACTCATCTGAAAAACGATAAAAGATATCAACAGGTGTCAATAATTTCAACTAAAAAAAAGTTTCTTCGAAATTTGCTCTAATAGTACGACTTTTTAATATTATCTTTATAGTAGTATCGAACAAAGTTTATTATATTTTCTTTTTCCAGAATTTCAGAACTTACTTGATACGAAATATTGTGTAGGCGTAGATTGACAAATAGCTGTAAATAATACACGAGATTGGGAATTATTATTTATTGATAATGATTCAAATTGTTGACAATCATTTTTATCGATGAATAAGAACAATCCATTTAGTAAAAATTTCAATAACAAATAATGAATAGATTTTAAATAGAAACGCATGACGAATAATTGAAATGATTGTATATTCAATATTCTATAGATTAATCAACATTTAATAAACTCTAAATAAAAAATAGTATCAATTTTGTTTTTTTTTTCTTCCTCCAAAGTATTCCACATCATCAACTTCAAGATACTGCAATGAAACGGAATTGCGGTAATAATTAATATTTTTCAACATATTTACTTGTAATAATTTAGTTGGAACATTGAATTTATTGAATAAGATAATTATTTCTAATCTCAAATTTTTATAACTAAAAACTGAGTTTCAAACTAATAAGCAAAAAAACAAAAAAAACCATACTAATATATCGTTTACTTACATCATAGTAGTGTGTACATGTTTCACTCAAAGTTATAATATGAAGACACTTCGTACCAAATAATATTTTGATTAACTAACGTTCGCGTTCAAGATGTTGAAAGAAAATATAATTATAAATCGGAGATGATCTTTGGGTATATGTATATCTTATGCAAATCAATTATACGAACGAAGACTGTGAAATAATTATAGGACATTCAAAACTTAGTTCTCTTCTTTATCTATTTATAGAAATAATGTGTGTGTGTGTGTACCACATTGTTAATCAATCGCAGTCAAGTAGTATCAAAATCAAAAAGATGTGTGATCCGTCTAACATTTATTTTAATATCTATTTTTCTTTTCATTCCTAAGGCTACTGTATAGAAAGAAGAAGAATCAAAACCAGTTGTTGTTTTTTTTCTAACATTATAATACAGTGAACTTTTCTCTCTCTGTCTATTTGAAAATTGATCCATGTAGATCAATGTGTAAATTAGTTTCAATGAACTAATAACAACGTCAGGCATGTGTGCACCACTTCTTTTTGTCGGCAATTAATCTAAATTTTTCTCATCATCACAGCGGCAATATAACTAAAATCGTATGCTCGAACTATATTTATTACAGTTCAAGATAGAAACACAATTTGATATCTGTTTAAACAACACGATATGATGGTGTAACATGACTATTCGCTAAATAATACAGGACATTAAAAGTCATGTTTCTACTTTAGATCTCTTTCTGATCCTTTACAATTTAAATGAAAACTAATATTTATTTCGATTAAAAATTAAGTTTAACATGGGAATCTGTAAAAATACTCTTTTTCTTGCTTATTTTTTAGGTATAAAATTCACATTGTTTTAAGCATTCATTAGATCCCAAAAGAAATATTCAAAAGTTAAATTCAAAAGTTTCCGTACTTTGACTTCTATTTCGAAATTTTTGTCCATTCAAGTTTGCACATTTTATACAGCGTATTATGAAAGAACAAACATTTCTGCATATTTTCGTTCCTTGTCAAGCACTGAAACGTTTTTTTCTATCGATTATAGGGAAGAATCTGCAGGACGTACGTGAGGTTCATCTCTTTAGTACAACTACGTTTTCGTAGTTAGCGTAAACGGTATCTTTTTCGATTTTAAGGTCTCCTCCTGTCAAAAAGCCGATTTTCATCAACAATACCAATCCTGAGATTTATACATAGTTGGATAGCGCAAAGCGTCTACTTTTGAATGCACTATGACTTATTGATTTTACCGTGGTTTTTGAGGGTTTTATAGAGGTTTTCCTGGAACACTCAAAATGCAAAAAATTGATTTTTTTGATATTGAAAATTGATTGCGCTACAACTTAACAGAGCCGTATTTTTTATTTTCAGTTTAATTTTTGAGAAAAATAAAGTTTTTTCCGAAAATTTCCATAACTTTTTCCAACCTTTTAAAAGAAAATTTTCGGAAGAAATAAACAAAACAAATTTCAAAAATTCGACTCTGTTAACTTGTAGCGGTCAGCCTTGGTTTCATTTTAACACGAACTCGAAATCTGTATCATTAGAATTGGGGGAGAAAGCTTTTACACACAGACGCCTACGTTTTGACCCTTGGTGTTAGGATAACTCTTGGAAAACTCAATATTTCGAGCTCAAATGCTGCTTGTCAACTGTCTAAGACCAGGTACATATTCTATGAAAATTTCATTAAGATCGGATGTTCTGGGACAAAAATAGGTTTTTGACGGGGGGTGGGGGCTGAAACGTGATAATCGTGACCAGCTTTAAGAGTTACATCTAGTCCATTTGATTTTTCGAGAAAGAGAGGAGTGTATTTTCGAGAGGAGTGTTTCCACTGGAAAGGAGGGCACTACAGGCGTAGAAAATCTCATATTAAAACTTGGGGAAACTAAGCGGTTGAATCTCCGTGAAAAACTCCGACACATTGAGTTTTCATCGAAAAAAAACCAGTTCTGTCTACGAACTGGTAACCTCCTTCAGCAATTTTCTCAAATGGCGCTCTTTCTAGACAATTGATTACACCGTTTTCTTATATCCCAAATATGTGATTCGTAACGAGTAAGTTATGTATTTAAATGAGTTACAAGTCAAATATGGTTTACTTTAGCTATAATTATGGATGATACCGAGTCTTGCCAAAGAATTCAAGTATTGGAGCAAAAATTGTTGGCCATATTTGTCTTCTTTCAGAAAATTTTGTGCTCGCTCAAGTACAGTCAATATTTTAGTACCGATATCTGTAAAATTAGAATCCTTTCGATGTGGTTCTCAGTCGTAATGTACACTGTTAAAAAACTGTGTTCTTCAGTTTTTCAGAGAACTGAAAAGTCAACGGGAATTCTGTTCTTCATTTGTCCCAAATAGAGAACTTAAATTCTGTTCTTCAGCTCTCAAGAACTCTAAATTTGTTCTTCAGTTTTTAAAAAATGATTTTTTTAGTTCTTTGAAAAATTGAAAAACAAATTTAGAGTTCTTGAGAGCTGAAGAACAGAATTTAAGTTCTCTATTTGGGACAAATGAAGAACAAAATTCCCGTTGACTTTTCAGTTCTCTGAAAAACTGAAGAACACAATTTTTTAACAGTGTAGACTATACTCATATGTTCAAAAGATATTTGTCAGTTTAACGAGTGCAAAGTTCAAAATTTCTCTAAATTTTGTCCTTTTATTTCATATTATAGGTTATATTCACGTTCATCGAATACGCCATAGTTGATTACATATAAATTCCTTGTCATATCAATAAATAAATTTATTTTATTTATTCATTTTTTTGTGATATCTGAAAAAATTCGATCAGAACTCTTGAGAAACTGTCTTTTTTTAACTGATCTTGTCTTATGTTAAAGATGACAGTTGATAGTAAGTTAATAAAACAACAAAAACACGAATTTTTTTCATTTATTTACTTTTGAAAGGTGTAGGTGTTAGATATTAAGACCCTCTCTAATTTTTTGAACAATCTTTAACTGAAGCAGTCGAAGCTGTTATGCGATTTGCGCTTCGCGTATGGCTTGACACTCTAATACGGGAAAAAACTGAAGTTGGAAGATCCAGAAGATAACCGTGGTCGTTAAGCTTTTCTATTTTCTGAAAATAAATGTGAACAAAGTATGAACAATGTCAGTGTTTGTTCCGCATCCCAAGTTATTTCTGTTTTGAGCACTAGCTCGGATTCAGTTGATTAAGTTCTTGGTTTTTTTTTAATCTTTTCCTTACATAGGAGTTACATTCATTTAAGTTTCCCTTTTTTGTAAGAGCCTAGACACATTCGTGTTCAAATAAAAAACCTATTGATTGATTGATTGATTGATTGAAGTTGAGTTATATTGATATTCGTTTTTGACACATTTTAAACTATTCGAATTTATTAAATTGTTTGTTTTTGTATTCATGGTAAAAATAAATCTTAAAAGTGTAAGCCAACTCTGACTATGCATTAAAATTTTGTTTTCTCAGTGAAAACAACATCTTCTTCAATTTTAAATGGACTATTCATGATCAGCATACTCGACTGCATATAACACAATAAGTTTTGTGAAAAATATTTCATGATCAGCGTTTAAAATTGCATACAGATCAAGGGCGGGTGTGAAAATGTGAGAAAAAAGCTTTTTTATAAACCTTGGCGGTAACACAAGAGTCTGGTATCAAAATTTCAAAAAAACTACGGGCAATAGAATATATTTCACACATCATTCTGGCATATTTTCGACCGAAAAAAACTTGAAAATTTTTCAGTTTGCTCGCGCATGTTCCTCGTTTGTATGCTGAATCTATTGATACTATACAACTAAAAACACTGTAGTTAGGTCAAGAACGATGCATAGTGGGCAATTTTGACTAGGCACGTGGACATGTACCATAAAAGTGATACGAAAGCCTCTAAACGCTATTTTCATAGGTTTTCGTATGCACTCTTTCCAATGGTGTGATTTAGAAGTTCAAAGATGTTTTTGTCAAGGTGTTCTAGAGATCCGGTCTCTGGAAAACTCGACCAAAAGTGTTTTTGAACTTTGTAAATCCCACCATTGGACAGAGCGCTTACGAAAACCGATACTACTATTTTCAAGCTAATTTTTGATTAGCTATTTTCTCACGCAACGAAAACTTTGCAATAAAATTTTTTGTTCCATCGGATAGAGCATGTCTTGAAGTATATTGCTAACTATATGAATCATCGAAAAATCGATTTTCATTTTTTTACCTAATGTCCATCTGATTGTCCACTGTACTGTGCGATGGTCAAATTTGAGCATAATTTTACAATAAGACTGTAGTGTTTTGTGATTTTTATCATATTGTTTGTCACTAAGTCATGACAACCTTCCGTATGTTATCACACGTTGATTTGTTGCTGCAACATGTATAACTTCTACACAGTTTGATTTTATTTACATTTAACAAATACTGTCAGAAAACAATTGAGAATTGAGACCATAATAATCACAGTAATTGACAAGATAAGATGCGTGTGTGTTTATTTGTCTATTAACAGTATGTGACATAGTCATTAATTTATCCCATTGAGAACGAGAGAGAAATATTCACACACCTTTTTCTCGTGTGTATTAAGTTATCAAAAATTATATAGTCATCAAATCATTTCTAGTTTTAAGAAGTCACTAACATAACCACTACATCGTATGTATTCATAAGACATTAACATTAACTTTTGATTTTGATACTAACTTATCGTATGGCTCTAAAACGCGAAAAAACGAATTCACAGCAAATATATAGCAAAACAGGTCTTTTTAAAGGAACGTGTATAAACTTCGGAACACAGTATATTTCTTCATGTTCACTTTTTTCTATTCTGAAGCATAGTTTTTCAAAGCAGCAAACATGTGAAACCTCTTTTCTTTCAAAAAACATTACAATATTGTCTTTGTTATGTGTTTAGAGAGCAGGTTTTAGCTGGTCATTCAGAGTTATATAGAATTTTAATCAGAAACTACAGTTAATAAGAAATTCCAGGTAGTTATTATTTTAATCAAAAACCTTTTAGTGCAAACGTCCTTTTTAATATGGAAGAGTAAACAGTCTGAGTTTTTATATGGCGAAATACGAAATAAAGTTTCTTTTTGAGAGTAGACACTTCACAAACTGATTTAAATCATATCAGGGATATCTTTATGATAGAAGGTGAATATATTTCGTTGAAGGTCAATTTGATAGTAGTGTACCATAGATCTATGGTCTTCCTCTTGGGTATATCTTCTATTGAGTTATGATCCCTGTGCGGCCATCTGTATATAACTTGTTATAAGCATGTGTATTCGTGAAAGAAGCAGAAGAGAAGCTCATTTTATTTAGATTATATTTATAATCTAGACAAAATAGAATCCCACTGAACAAGCCTAAGATCAAGAAACGGTCTAAAAATCATTGAATACCGGCCTTTTTACCATTCAAAGGGCATAGATGTGACAAGAAAGTGAAGAACTACATGATACATTTCTACACTCAGAATTTTTGTTCCATTCGGTGGTACTCGTTGCTCTCTCGGATTAAGTTTGACCTACACGTCTCACCATCCTTCTTCTTCATTTCAAGAAAGCTTTTTGAAATCATAAGTCCGTTGAAACATATAAAATCCTTGACTAAGTGCATCAGTAGTTTTGTAAATATCTTTTATCACCTTATTACATCACCTGTTTAGACAAATTCCAATTTTGTCGGTTCAAATATCATCTTTGACTTGAACTTTGTTTAGTTAGTTAAAACTAGAATTCTATTTTGTCGAGACCAGTTTCGGAATTGACAGACAGAGTTGGAACTCAAAATATGTGCATAAACGTATTTGAGTTTCCCTGCGCAAAACATACCATTGGCTTTCCAAATTCAAATCTAAAGTTTGACTAAATTCCCCCGTGATTACTACATGTATACAGTAAAATACACAAATATTCTCACTTAAGACTTCCTGCAGACAGCCGCTGCGTGGAATCAAAACATCTCATTAAAAGTTTATTATAGATGATAATCACGAATATGAATTAAAATGACCACGAGCTACAACTATCCAGGTCAAGAAATCAAGATCTCACACGATCTTATAAAATCTTACGGAAAATCATAGAAACGGATTTATCTTATAAATCGTATAAAGATCATACAAGAATCTTACCAAATCTGATGAAATCTTACTATAAGATCTTACAACAAGAATCCGTTTCTATGTTTCTTACAGAATCTGACAAATTCTTATACGAATCGTACGAAATCAGACGGAATCGTACAAGAATCTTATAAGATCTTACAGCAAGATTCTGTGGCTTGGATAATAGACCTTATCTTATACTGTCAATCAGTTTTGGTATCAAACTCTGTCGCAACATCCGGTCTTGTGTTTTACAATATTTTGTAAGAGTATCAAAACTAGGCATTAATTACATTTCGTTTTAAAGCTTTTAACATGCTTTGCGCTTATATTTTAGAAAGAATCTCATAAACTTGAAAATAGTCTATCTCAAAGTGAAGTATTTTAATATTTTGAAAACATTTTTTGACAAAGAGCGTTCGAGTGCCTTCGCATCTACCATCACGGTATTCTAGGTGAAAAATATCTTACATGATCTGCTAACGAAGCAAGGCTTTATTTTTCAATCATGCTTGAGATTCAAGGAGAAACAATATGTACTTTGCTGTACGTATATATATATATAAGTATGGGCAAAAAAAAAAGAAACTAGATTAGTAACTCAAAACATCAATTTATTATATTTACAATATATTATGTGTGAGTGAATGCTGCTTACAAATCGTAATTCCTTTCTCAGATAACGACACTAGGCTTTTTTTTTACTGCGTTCCAGTTATACAATTAAATGACCGACAAATGTATGTTGTGTTCATCATACGAGAATAGAATGAACTGGATTATGTGTACATTGTCATTACATAAATTGTTGTACATATATTATCATCTTTTTTCTCTCTTCTTTATTCGTTTTTAGATCTCAATAATAGCCTAAAGAATTCTTTTTTTTCTTCTTCATTTTTGTTGTGTATAACGCGATCTTACGTATACGTCATTGTTTTATATACACATTTTGATAATCCTAAGAGCTGTGTGTTTGTGTGACATAAAACTTGTCTAATCAAATAGTAAATAATTATTATATCTTCATTTTCCACGGTCGATATACTGTTTGTGCGCATAATAATAATGGTATCACTAAATATTTAAAAAATAAAATGGATGCTGATTTAGTAAAAAAATTACAAAAGCGAATTCAACGAATTGAATCAGTGGATGAAAATGAGAATGATCCATCAACTGATGCAGAACCAACACTCGCACAACCATTAGATATGTCAGATGATAGACAAATATTTAATCCATGTAATGAATATAAAGAATTTTCAAGAAGACAAATACAAGGTTTAATGCAAACATTTGATAAGTAAGCTAATGAATGCGTTTCTCTTCTTTGTTCGAGTTAATACACTCTTGAGGTTGGCAGAAACAAAAATGCATCGTTCTCGTTGGCACAACAGATTTCCTTTTCTAGTTACGAAATTTAGTGTATCAACTTATGTTGTTGTTTGTCTTAGACTTGATACAGACAAAGATAAACACTTGAATTTTAATGAGCTTAAGTATATGATGGAAAAATTGGGTATACCTCAAACACATCTGGGTACGTAGAGAGAAACGAATATGAACGGTCATGAGTTTTAAATTTGTTTTTCTTTTTCAGGGTTGAAAGAAATGATTAAAGAAGTGGATGAAGATCATGACGGAATGATCTGTTTTCGCGAGGTAAGCTTTGAACTTCGAAAGGAATAGAGAGTATTCAGAACTACCCAAAATACCCTTTCAACAAGGAAAAGTAATCTTTCTGCAGCGGTTATACCAACCATTCCTCCTGAGCTCAACCGATTTCTATGTAAGATTTGATGGTTTTTGCACGAAACAGGTCAAGCTTTTCTCCCTTTCTTCTTGAAATTTGACGTTATTCCCGTCCATTTTTCTAGTTTCTTCTCATCTTTCGCAAAGCAGCATCGGAAGATACACCAGTTGAATTGGTTTTACACCAATTATATTCAATGTTAATGGAAATTGATGTGTCTAAAGAAGGTGTTGGAGGTGCAAAAAATTTTTTTGAAGCAAAAGCAGCTGCACTAACAGCAGTCGGTGATAAATATCAGCGTGAGATTCGTGAAGAACAAGAACAACGAAAACGTGAAGAAGACGATAAACAACGACGAAAAATGACATTTCAAAATCGATTGGCCCTATTCCAGTCATAGGATTACGTATTTCTATTTATTTTTTTATTATTAGTTGTCATTAGCGGACCAAAACACAAAATGAAAATTTACATGTGATAATCTTTTTTTGTACATATGATTAGACATTTATATTTGTGTAAATATATTCTTTTTTTTGTTACCGGCTCTTTGTGTCAGCTACTGATACTATGCATATTATCCTTACTAAAAATTTATAAAACTTTCAAACATATATAATTGCTTCACGAATATTTATTAAAAACGTTTTGGTAAGCATTAGAACAGGAACTAAAAAAGAATTTTATTCTTTTTTTTGTAAGATTACTACGAATTATTTTTATAATTAATTTGTTGTTTGTGTCCATGCCTATGAGAATGAGGCTGTTGCTGTTTTGTTTCTAAATCTGCCAAATGACTGTGATGTTTATGATGTGAATGTTATTCACAATCATTCACATCATAAACATCACAGTCATTTGGCAGATTTTTAATAAACTCACTTTTCAATGCAATATTGCATTGAAAAGTGAGTTTATTAAAAAATTTTTCAAGTTAATTTAGTAGCTTTGACCTAAAACCAGCTTTATGATGTCCTCTCATGGCTCTTATGTCCTTCGTAATAAAACATGACCGAGGTTTTTTATTCTACTTCAGTATACAATCGAAATATCGATATTTTTATAAATTATTTCAAGAAAACTTCGCAGAAACCAGTAACTGATAAAAGCGCGTCTAAACAAACTTCATGGCAAGTAAACACCTATAATCTTTATGCAGCGCACGTGCGTACTGTTTTCACTTATTCCCCTACAAAACATTTTGAATTACAAGGAGGTTGATATAATCCTGTTTGCGCTCTACATCATAATGGCTTTTAATACATCGATGTGTTAAATTTAAAACAATTGACGTTTCTTTGCTAGCAAAATATTTATTTTCATAATGCCATTAGGGCTTTTCGATATATAATATGTTTTTGTGTTTCTAATAAAACTTAGAAGCATTTTCAAAAGTTTGAATAAGAATCATTTTCCCCTACTGTAGTAATAGCTGCGATTTGTTTATCAGAAAATAATGTAAGTATTAATATCATCGTCTAGTTTTCTTAGCACACTCTCTCTATTTGAAGGCAACATTATAGTGATCATGCGAATGACCAGCACAATACCCATGAAAAACAGGGGTATCATCACCAAATAGAAGAATCGCATCATCATCATCATCACCATCACACTAAGCATAACCATCATCAACAATCTCATCATCACCAACACGCTAAACATCACCATCATCACCATAAACAACATATAGATGTTCCAGCTCAAAATATATCTCAGTCCGAGAGTAACAGTCAGTCTTCGACGGAAGAGGAAAAATTAAAAGAATATTCACATCACAAACATGAACACAGTCAATTGGCAGATTTAGAAACAAAGCAGCAACAACCTCATTCTCATAGACATAGACACACACAGGAATAATGTGATGATCTGTTAGCTCTGACAATATCTGAGTGTATGCCGCACCATGTACTGATGAACTGTATCATAATTGATTTGTATCGACAATACAGGAACTAACATTGATTTACAGATTCCCAAAAATAGTAGAT
Organism: Didymodactylos carnosus; assembly: GCA_905250885.1. Classification (NCBI taxonomy): domain Eukaryota; kingdom Metazoa; phylum Rotifera; class Eurotatoria; order Philodinida; family Philodinidae; genus Didymodactylos; species Didymodactylos carnosus. Next base: position 12,542 of record CAJNOQ010001981.1, on the reverse strand, counting down.
GAATGAGTTTCATCATGACATTGAGTGTGTACACGATAAAATCTTGATCAGTATAGTCATGAAGTAAAAGTCTATACGAATCATCTGAATCCAATACCTTTTTTTATTAAGGTACTTTTCTATAAAATTTCCATTTTAGAATTATTAGGGTCGAGTACTTCATAAAGAACAACAGTTGCGGAAGGAATGTAGGTCAACCGAGGCACGAAAAGACTGCTCATTTTTCCAATAGAACAGACAGGATGAGTACAATAAAATACTTTTATAAATTTGTGTAAGCAAAAAGAATTCGTCCTGCAGAACTTCCCAAGGATATTGTCATCGTCCTGTTGTAATTTAGCTGTTGATGATAGAAATTGGTGAAAAATTTACTGAACGTTTTGTGGTAATTTCTGGCGTGGCAAATGCCGACGGATGTTTCACAATATGTTTCCATTGATTATTTTAAACAAACACATCCATTATTTTCGTCTACTTTTCATGAAGATACGGTTACTGTTCAGGCGAGTGATACAACGATAGCGAAATAAATTTCGGCATAAAACAACAACTTTTTTTATTTATTTACTTATTTTTAAAAGGCACCAGGAATAACAGGAATAAAAATAACTTACAAATAACAGTTTCATAAGTTTCAATTCGCTTTTCATGTAGATGCAGCACAAATAGTAGTGTGCCAACGGCTACATATTCATGCGATCAATTTTTTCGAAACTGGTTCTTAATTCAGGTCGAGAATTCACAAGAAAAACTTTCCAAAAATCAAAAATGGAATTTTTAAAAACTACTAAGGTTTATTTCATACCCGTCTGGTTTTTTTCAACTCATTTCAAAAGTCAAGAACATATAGGAATAGATGCTTTTAGTTTTGTAAGATCTAATTGGGTTTTGTGAAGTTCTTCCAAATAAAGCAAAGTTTTTTACCTTGCATAGGCACTCTAACGTTTAAGATAACGTTTTTGAGTACATACCTTCAACATGTATTAACTGCATTCGTTTCTCACCTTAGTATGCACTCGCTTAAAATATGCTGATGATCTCAAAAATGTGCAATGAAAAACAAAATGTTTCATATTTTAATTGGTAGATCAACTTTGTCTGCATTTACAGTTATTCAAGACGTATGACTGGCATGAAATTTGTTGTCCAAGACTGTTTCTCGTAGAGTAGAATTTATTTAGAATTCTTTCCATGGTCATCGAGGAATTCAATTATATTCGACTCTCACATAACGTATATGAAAGGAAAATGAAGATGGGCACATATATATATTCATTTTAAGTGTGTGTGCGTGTTACCTGTGAATGAACAAAAAAAGCATATACTTTTTTTCCTCTCTTAGTAGCATTTTACGATATACACGATTAAAAAGAAAAGAAAAAGTTACCGTAACTATTACAAGCACTAAAACAACAACTACAGCTAAAGCTTTATGTATATGAAACGTTGCATATAACATACACCTTAGTTCTAAATGTTTCAACATTTTTTTTTCGTTTTCTTTTATTCTTCTTTCCTTGAATAAATAAATAGATGAGGAGTACAACTACTACTACTGTTACTGTTGCTTTTTTATTTCAAATTAGACCAGAAACTGAGAGTGTGTGATTTTGCTTGACAAAAGAAAAGGGTACCGGATCATATTTCAATGCTGATATTCAGATTCGTTATTCGTTCCCCTTCTTTTTTTCTGTATCGAAGAGAAAAATGTTCAATATATAATTTGCATTATTAACTGCTGATTTTCATTTAAAAAAACGAATATGTGAACTACAGCCTACAATGTTAAAATTGTGATAAGTTCGCTTAGAGCTTCTCACAACTTTAACGATAATTGTTTTCTAAATCAAAGTGAGTGAAATTTTCGAGTCCATATTCATAACATTCTGTACCTCTTAATAATTTTCTTTACAAAAGTGACTGCATCTCTGTGACCCTAGTCACAGCTCCAGCCATCCACTTTTTCTTGAGTGCAATTGAAATGCTTTTACTTCTCTAGCGCTTCCTTACATTAACCAATACGTTGATGTCCTTCCCAGCTCATACTTGCGCGTTTTTTGGAGAAACATCCTTCAGCCCCTTTTCGACACTTTGTTTAAACACAAACAAAATATTTATTAAATTTCACATTAATTGTGTTCTTTTCACAAACGTGACACCTGGACCATAGGACAATAACTCTTGATCATATAAGATGATTGTTATATCGATACACACTCAGAGCCTATTTTAAAGTACCGATCGTTCTCCGTCGTGAGTATTATGAACACCGATGGATTTAAAACTACCTGAGTTATAACTGGTTGTGATTGAAATTAGTTATAACTAAGTTAACTTTCAGTCAAAAATTTACAATAGTTATAACTATCAACCACGGTTGATAGTAATAACTCCGTTTGATAGCGTTTATTGATATAACTACAGTTGAGAAAGTTATAACTTTGCAATAATACAAACTGAAATGAGGTTTCATAATTTTATTTTGGGTTGGTAGTCATTACTAAAACTAATGCAGTTATAACTGGAGTTGGAATGATTACCACTCTACCCATTTGGAGTTTTAACTCGTTCAACCGCAATTATATCGATCAACCCCAATTGATAGTTATAACTGTGGTTCATAGTTATAGCTAGGATTTTAACTGTATCAACTTTTTTAGAACTTTTCTTAACTTTTAACTTTCAAAAACAGTTTTAATCCATCAGTGAATATGAAAGATCAGAATTCTTTGAAGCATTTTTTTTGGACACTTTTTGTCACCTATTCTCTAATAAAACAGGTATTTTACAATGTCAAAAATTAGTATCTTCATTTCTAAAAAAAACCGAAAATGGTATCACTGAAGAAAACATATAAGAATCCAACTTCGATTCCCTCAATCGCCAAGAATAAATAAATAAAGAGAAAATATATTTAGTATTTTAATATTTAATAAAAAGAAAATATTCTAAACGGAGATTATTTATTAAAATATGAATTTCTCCCATAATGATCTCTCCTATGTAAATATAGAGTTTCAGGAGTAATTTCTTACTTCCGGAGAGGGAAAAGCCGAGTAAGAGCGGTAACAGAACGCCATGAAACCTAAGATCATTGCGCTCCGTATTCATCCGCATTTTTACAAGCGCAATATGTTTTAAGTGCTTTCAGACCCTTCCTTCGTTAGAAGGAAAAACGAAGTTTAAAGAGGTTTTTGGGACAAAACAGCTGTTTCTCTCCTTCCCCCCTTACTAGTAATCGAACGAACAGGATACGAACAGCGTAGTGTCTGGTGATTTGTAACCAACTGTTTTGTCTTGTTCTTTCGTTAGTACTAGCCTCATCATCTAACAGATGAGGCTAGTACTAAAAGCACTGTGTACATCCGCTGGAAGAGCAACTCGAATACTTTTTTATTTTTCGATAATAGAACCTAGTCCGAGATGGACAGCCTCAACATTGGCCCTCATTGTCTACTGTCTGTAGACTGAGTATACTTTTCCAAGTCCATCATGCCTATAGGAAGAGAATAAACTTTGAAAAAAAAATTATAACGAGAGAGATGAAGGGCACCATACGTCACCCGTCTGCATAAATTCCGCTTTTCAAATCAGTGTCTATTCAAATTAATACTAATACGTATCAAAACTCTTTTCATATCCGTCTTAATAAAGTACGAGAAGCAATTACAAAAGAACTTCCTCCTGTCCAGTTACTCAATAACTCATCATCCAATAGCCCGGGATGAAAGAAATGAATTTCTTGATTTATAGCAACAGAGAATGTATCGTTGAAAAACATCTTAATCAGTTATTACTAGTAAAATACAAATCAGAAACCAAATCTCTCAATATGATTCTGACAAAATTCTAGGTAATTCTATATACGAACCCAAGTATTCGATAGGTTCCCTAGTGTAAGTTGATTTTAATGATAGAATCTGATAAGACATACCAAACTACGCTACAATAGGAATCATGTGAGCTCCTGTGATTGAATTACATAGGATTTTATAGGATCCTAGCACAGAATTTCTACTATTTTCTATGTTTCATAGAATCCTATAGGATCTTGTCAAGATTGTTTAATCTGGTCTTTGATACTTTTTCTTTGGCTACAAGATACTGACTGCAAAGTGGTCTGAAATGGGCAATTTGGGCTTTTACACATCTTCCATATTTAATGAACTATAATTCATCTGAAAAGATTTCCATATGCTTCAATTGATAGATTCTTTTTCCCTTACCAGCATGTATATGAGCTAACTCCTTTTCCCCCGTAATGCGAAAATGAGCCAATCAAAACCATTCTCTTTCCTGTTGAATATCACTCGAAAACTACGATGGGCGGATCTTTGGATTTATATTGGTATGTAGATAATGAACATTTCTGATGAACATCCTCGATAGCACAAAATTTTTCTCGCTAAAACTAGACGAGAAATAATAAAATTACAAAAAAAAAATTTCTAGACTTACTTTTTCTCTGCCATCTTTTCTTAGTACTATAAATATATATTGTAAAACTTAATCAGTTTATGAGCTTTTTATATCTTTTCGTTTTGATTCAAACACCTTTGTACGACAAAATAATAAAAATACTAACACTTGAAAAGTTAACAGAATTATATAATCAAGCAAAAAAGAAAGAGGAAATTACAAACAGAAAAGAGATTTAAAGACTATCCTTAAAAAATAAATTATTTCGTTTGTAATATTTTTGAGCATCAATACAAAAGGTGAGAAACATGGCAAGAACTATCTTCGTCTCTTTCGTAGTCTGATCAGATTGTAGTCTATCCACAGGATTCGTATTAAGTATAATATATACAGTAAAAAGTCTAGAGATCGGGACGAACACTTTTTTTGTCCATACCCATCATTTTTTTGTTCATGAAATTCTCGTCTCGATGGCCATTTCCTGTTAAAGAAAAATTGATCTTGGTTTCAAATGTTATTTTTCTATGTATCCACATCTATTTCTTCCTTCTCACTGTCTTCCATTACTTGTACTTGTACAATTATTTTCGATACATGAAAATTATGTTTTAGACACAGCAACTTATTAACCTTCATTGATTCAAAGCGTGAACGACGCTCCTTCTAAGGTAATGATTCCAGTACTCGCACTTCTCTGTTAGATAAGCTCGTTTAGAGCATTTTTATTCATCATTCTATAGATAGAAAACAATACGCGAAGTTTATGCTTATTATACATTAGAATAAGAAGATTGAAAATGAAAAATTTCCTCTTTCTCTTATTAAACGAAAATTCTTTCTTTTCTTCTACAGCAGACATGTATTTTTGTGTTTAGACACCCGCGAGTATAAAGACTAAGCACGAGTATGAGAAGAAAAGAACAATAACAATTTGCACTAGATATTCTCGTTGCTATACTCTGAATATACTCCATACTCAAACTGCTATACTCAAGTGACTTTTTTTTTGTTGTGCCGTACATTGATGGAGAGAAGTTCAAAGCTGAACTAAATAAAGCGGAAAGTTTTCTGCTGTACATCTCATCCAGTCCAGTTCTCTAGGTTTTTCCCCTCTTTCGTGTCTAGATTTGCCTTGTATTTTGATCCTTTCTCTATAAATTTGAAAATTGACTAAATATCACATAAAATCCCAATTTTTCCAGACTCACTGGGAAAAAGTCGTCCTTATTTGTTTAAACAGTTTCGGCAGATTTGATGCCAGGAAAAAATTACAAGAGTTTTTGGAAATCTGATTTCTGTAAGAAAAACGGCGGTAAAAATTGATAAAATCATCCACCTGTATGTACCTGGAATTATTTACTTTTATTTGAGACTATAAATAAATTATATTTTTATCATTGGATGGAGAATAGAAAAAAATTTAAACAGATAACTATTTGTACTCAATTTTGTCGTCCTTTTTAACGTCACTACACTGATTACAAAAAAAGACTAAAAATGGATTTTTTTGAAAAACATCTATAAAACTCACAAAATTTTTTTTGTATTTTATCGAAAACTCCACGAAAATAGCTTGTCAGACTATAGCAGCATATAGCAGAGATCCGCACAGGCCGACAATTTTTGGCCCGACCCGATCCGATGGATGATGAAAGTTTCCAGACCAAGCCCGGCTCGGTCCGACTAAACGTAGAATTTATTTGGCTCCGCTGGGCCCGATTCGACCATTTTGCGTGATTTTCTACTTCCATCTGTAATGCTTTTGCTGGCTATGCAGTGTAAATGTATTTCTCAAGCTAATATTTATATTTTTATGATTTCTCAGCTCTGAGTGTACACATAATTACAAATCCACGCATGCTTAAAAATTCTAAGTTTGGCCCAGCCCACTCTATAAAATTTTCTGGCACGACCCGATCCTTGCTGATCTCTGGCATATAGTAGAATGAAAAATGAAGAATTTGCCATCATTTTTTACGAGGAAAAATGAAGGTTCCTACGTTCATTAACAGTACAAAATGTCTATATTCGATCACCTGTGATGCTGACGTTTGAAACGTTTCAAAATCTCAAATTGAGATTTTTTCAATGGAACTATTACTAATGGGACTTCTATTTAAAAAAAGTTCAAAAATTAGATTGAGACAGAGTCTTCGTTTCGTTGACCATTTCTCTGGGCGTTGATGTGCTATGCGTACGGATCGTTAGCTTCTTGTTTTTATTATATCTTGTATTATGAACAACAGGACATAATTATCAATATATCGTAAAAAAATACACTTTTTTATGCATAAACATACAAATATAAATGGGAGTGCTAGATATCTTTTTGGATTTCTTTCTGATCTAATTTAAAAATATAGATTTTTTTCCTGTTCTTAAAATGAAAATAAATGTCACGATACATTATCCGTATCCGTTGTAAACCTATATTCAGTAATTTTAAAGATTATTAGAAACTATGATACTATTTGTTTACTGTTAATTAGAAATGTAGTGGTTTGTTTTCGATATTATAGGTGAAATTAAAAACATCAAAGATGAGTTCATGAATGACTTTCATTCTTTTTGCCTTTCTTTAAGAGTATGGCAAGATAAAATAGACTCGAATGAATGAGATATCTCTGTATGCACTTTTGAAAAATATTATTTTTACGTTGTTGAAAAAAAAGTGTTGCGAGGAGAAAGAGAGAGAGAAGTAAGAAGCTTTTTTTTGTAGTCATTTAGCTATCATGATTAAATTTTGTTTTTTAAATAAAGTAAGATTTAAGAGTGAATATAGTATTCGAAAGTCTCACGCCAATTGAAATAATATCATTTACAGAGACAAAACTATCAAGATTATTAGCTTAGTTCCTCCAAAAAATGCTTACTTTCAAATCAACTTTCTGTTAAAATGTTACCAAGGAGTCGATAGAAGCAGAACTAAAGAACTTTGAGTATAATCTGGTAATATTTATTGATCTAGTTCTATGATCTTAAATAATTAAAATAATAACTTTTTCTAATATCTTTCTGTAGTTTTTACAGATAAAGAGTATCTGATTCACGTTCAGTGTTGCTATTCTCTTTAGCGTATTCATCTCACATTGCCACATTTAACATGTCAAAAACATCACGAGACTATTATGCATCGTCAAACAATTTAACTGATCAATCATGTGCTATTTGTTCTCGTTCGCTGTATTCATTTGAACAAGTTCGTGTATGTAATTTGTGCCACTCTTCGTACCATTGGCGATGTGTTAAACCCGATCTAACCCTTTACGATGATAATGACAACTTTATTTGCAAAAACTGCGAAACAAGAAGGAACAAACGGGATCTGATCCCAGTTAATAATCAATCTAGTCATAACACTACTACCATCACTCCAACCAAACAACAGCACAATTATCAACGTCATTCATCACAGCGACCATCGTTAGGAACGGGTATTAAAATTAAATCACCAGAATCAAATACAGATTATAAAGAATTTGTCGATGCACCAAACAACAAAATATCATCAACAGAAAATGTAGTGACCAATGCAGTGAAATATTTTGAAGAAAAACAATTGAATTCAGCTGAACAATACTCTAGTCGGAAACAGCGAAATAGGAATACAAAATATAATCCTTATCCTCAACAACAAGAATATAGCAATAAAGATTCGTCTTCACGTATAAACAAAAATTCATCAGTTGACGATCTGACAAAGAAAGGCGCACAATCAAGTATATTTGAAAACTTTTTACAATTGAGAGATTATCCAATCAACTATAATAAGCCAGAACAATATCAAACAACGCCAAATCAATCAGAAATTTATAACGGAAGCGGTAAGAGTTTGTAACCTGATGTATGTAAATTGTCATTTTTTTCTAATTATAAAAAGATGAAGTTCGTTCAGAGAGAAATAAACATCTCTCTCTCACAGTCATAATAAACAATCACTAAATAGCACAGTCGTAGATATTACAACTACACACTAATATATATAACATTTCTATTGAAATATTCGTTATTATATCGGAATTTATATCCAGTTTATGGTCCACTGGTCCACAATCTCGTCTTACATTCAAATAGGGATGTTACGAGCCTGAACTTAGACTCTGAGTTCGGGCTCTGTGTTCTCGGGCTTACTCAAGACTCTGCGTCGACGAGCCCAGATCCGTCGAAGTTCGACTCGGCGAACTTGAACTTGGTGTAAGCCCGAATCGAGCGAGCTCAGACTAACTGAAAGCTCGTTCGGGATCGGATTCGGTCTTTAATGTTCTTGAACACTTTTAGTTATTCGACACTCTTTGTATATATGAAAGTGAGTCTTTTGACTCACTTTTACTTTTGATTTGAAGTAATTAATAACTTTTCTTCACAAAAGCAACAAAATTATATAAGAATAAGCATGTGGCACATATAACAAAAGTTTTTTAATTGTTTTAATATAATAAATCGCTTCAGGAATATAATTCTGTGGAATGTGAGTCTCCATGTTAAGACCATTCTTGAGTCAGAGACCTATCCTGGCCAGAACAGATTCTATCCGCACGCCGCGTTCTGATAATAATGATCACATTAGAATACGGTAACGAAATGTTTTAAGTAAAATTCAATGATTTATTTGAGATTAATTCGCGTGGAAGATCATTTAATGTATCAATTTGAGCGAATCAGGAAACAAGCAAGCCATTGGTTCAAATTAGTCTGTTTGTTTCGATGTATAGTCATATTATAGAAAAGGAACTTAGATCACGACCGTTGATGAATGTTAATTATGATTCTGTTTGTTGCTAGCACTGAGTTACCGACTCTGTTAAACACACGTGTTCATATTACTGAGCAAAACTTATTATACGGTTTGTTCAGCTAACAGCTTCTATTTTTTGCTCTTTTTCGAAAAGTTATTGCAATAAAGCTACAAACTAAACTAAAATGGCAACTAGATGATTAAGTGGATTGAAGATTTCTATACAAAATGAAAAGTATCTCGGCTCTGAACGTTGATTCGTTATGCAAATACAGCTGTTGTACAAACGGCCCCCCCAATCGATTTTTGGGCTATCTGAAAAGCGTGTCTAAAAGAGTGAAGACGAGCTGGTAAACATTGAACAAGTATATCAGTTTGTAGAAAATTCTTCGCTCTACAAGATGTGATAGCTTATCAAATTCAAAACTATTCTAATTAACCTGTATTAATCAAAGAAAAAACAGAAAAATGGTAACGTTGTCACAGCGTTACCATTTTTCTGGTTTCTCTTTGATTAATACGACATTTTTAACGATTCTTTCTAAAGTTAAACTGCTTTTCTACATAAGACGGAGGGAGGATGACAAGCCGGACTCCTCTCCCGGGCCATCTCTGAATCTCTGATCAGTGAGCTCGACTGTTGGCTCGCCGGGCCGAGCAAGATCGAGTCCAAGTTAGTCGAGCTCGAGCTAGATCGAGCTTCGCCTCGTATATTACGAACCCGGGTTTTCGGGTTCGTAACATTTCTACATTCAAAGTCTTGCAGTTTATAGAGACATTTGTAGTGCAGGACTATATTCGAAATGTGTTACTAGCACCAATGAAAAGTATGTGTATCATAAATCCTCATAAAAGTGTTTAACATGGGACCCTAGAACAATTAATTAAACTGTTCTTTATTTGTGGTTTAAATGTTCCTGTCTATAAAATACAAAATAAATTTTTTTTCTTTCTTTCCTTTCAGACTATTTTATCAACATTTGTTATCAATTTTTTTATTTCATTGTTCAGGTTATAACAATGGTGTCAATGTTGGCGGTTCAATTGTTCTACATCATAAACCATGGTATGATCAAGAGAAAGAGAGCGACGAGATTGATGATGAAAACTACCTGAGAAGAGGCGTATACAATTCAAAGAAAGAAAATGGTGAAAACGCCATGTTTAGAACCCAATATCAATATACACAGGGTTATGCTGGAAATATCGATGAAGATAAAAATATTGGTAATTTAAGAGGTATACACACATACAAAGGAAACGAAAAAAAAGGAAAAACTAAACAGTAAAAATCACTTCTCATTCTATCTGGCTGCTGTTTGTGTATCATATTTTTACCGTATGCCTATTTAAAACAATTTCTTCTTCTGTCTTTAAGAGTCATCATCTCTATCAGCAATAACTGCTGCTTCACACAGTGCATCATCATCCATAAACGACACTTCACATCGATACTCTACATATGGATACGATCCATCTACGATTAGATTAGTTGGTCTACCCGAACTTCCATATCCATCAAACATCAACCAAATGTCGAAATATAATCAACAAATCGAAATAAATGGACATTTTCCAAATCGAAGTACAGTCGAATTGATGCCTAATTCAAAACAGGACAGTTTTAATAGTCATTTTCGTCAACAAAATATTATTGGTAGTGAGAGCTTTCTGAATACAGTGATGAGTCTAAATGGTAACAGAAATTATGGAAGTGTGGAAAAAAACCTAGCGGATTTGGTATCGATGTTGGGCAGACAACTGGAAATAGAATCGCAACGTCTAAATGCAAAAGTAGAAGAAAAATTACAAAATCTAGAAGGAATGATGAATCAACAAACACATATAGTTCGTAAACACGATGAAATTATTGAACATTTAAAAACAAAAATATCAACCATTTCAAATCAACGTAATGGTTTTCAAAATGAATTAAATAAACGAGTACAAGAAAGAGCTGGTAATAGAGAACAAGAAGAATATAATAAATCAAGTAATAATAGTGATTCGACAACACCCGTAGAATCACAAAAAAATTCACCGAGAGAAACAACAGACAGTAATAAAAATTTGAAAAATCAACAGCAAGGTTTGTACAAACGGTATTCGATCCAACTTTAGTTAGACTCAGCACCAGAAACTGTTTTACTTTTGGATCAAAACTCACATGTATATATTTTGAGTAATTCTACACTTCTTTTGAATAACTCTGCTTACTATAATTATTATATCTACTCTTCGGCTAACTTAACTTTCACAAGTGTTTTTTTATGATTTTGCTAGATGTCATACCTGTTGATAACGATTATGAAACAATTAACCGTCGAGTCGGAATACAACCAATAGAAACGTATAAGTCATCTGTTTACGATCAAAAACCAGCGGGAAACAATACGAAAAAAGTATATGCTACAGTCAGAACTTGCTTTTTTAACAAAACATACCGTATTCAAAAATGCTATTTTGTTTAAGCTTGTCGCTACCCACAGCGAACGAGATTTGGCAGCTAAAAATAGGCCGTCTGAAATACTATCTAACGATGGTGATGATCAATCAAAGACAGTTAAAGGTATAATAACAGATCAAAATCTCTTCAGAATGTTTAGAGGAATTTCTAAATTTAGCATTAATTTCGGAAATCCAACAGCGAAACAATGATAAAAGTTCCAGACAAAATCCGGAACGACGTTTAACAGACTTGATTCGTCATGATAATGATCCTACGAACCGTGCGCAAGACAGAGAGCAAAAACCTGACAAAACAGGATATAATAAAGCTGTTATTCGTCAAAAATCAGACAATAAATTTCCCACACAATCAGCTCATAAAATCCAAACTACGGTTCATAATACAAACTCAACCAGACGACAAAAAGAAGAATTACATCAAGATACAGATTCAGGATCCACAGCAAGTGAATTCGTCCATATTACACAGAAAAACAATGGATTAGGTGTACGAACTTCGAGTTTTGATAATATACCACGGCCACAAAAACAAAAATACCTAGAAAAAACTCGATCACTTGAACGTACTCAGCAGTCAACGACAAATGATGGTAGATACTTTTTGTTCTCATCTAAGCTTTGTTCAATGACAAAACTCAAAACAAAAGACTTCAGAATGCATCTGTGTTTGCGTAGATCTACCAGCTTCAAGACATCCCAATGCACTAAAAGCCTATTTGCAACGAAAAAATTTAAGTAAGTATGACGAACAACGACATAACGTAAGTTAGAAGCTCTAACGAGGAATGATCCCCAACTGATAAATCACTTTTTCAACGAAACCGACTGGACTATAGGTAGTCGACGATGCTGATTCCGAATACCACCATGAATGCTGCCGCTAGGCCTTCAAAGACCGGTATTCTGGAAAACCAGTTTT
>CAJNOQ010001980.1:0-27116 GCA_905250885.1 Didymodactylos carnosus | reverse complement strand
CAACGATGATTCTACTTTACTCAACCTGCAAAAAGTGAATGATCAAAATAGCACAGTAGACATGTCGAATCTCATATTTTACCTTTTCTATGTATTTGTATGCGTATTTGCTTATAACAGATTTACATTTTTCTCCTGAACTACTGCGACAAATGAAAAAATAATTTCAGAATCATAATCACTATCTTCGATAGTATATATGGTGTCATTTCCAGCAAAAACGAATAAGAAAAGAACGTGAAAAGAACTTCGCACTAGGGTAGATTTGAACAATCTATTGATAAATCTGAGGCATTTCCAGCACAGATAGTTTAGACAAGTAGACTATGTCATTGGTCTCAGTGTGGGGAGCCAGACTGTCACTTTTCATTGTATACTTTACACACGAACGCCGTGCATTGTACACGGTCACTGGGAACCAACTATCTACTAAAACAGCTCGTAACTGTAATTCCATAATTACATTAAATCCAAATAAATCATTGCCAAATATGACGTAAATCGTGTTCTTTAGCAGACTCTCTTCATTAACATATCTATAAATTGTGATGAATAGATACCACTATCTTTTGTCTCCTTCAACTAGTGTCTGTTATTTGTTCATCTGATTCTTTTCTTTGGGTTTTATTGTTTTCTTCTGTACTCCTTCTTGTCTCCTTTTTATGCTACGACAGTTATACAGTTGTACACAATAAATAATGTACTTTTATTCCGATTTGATGTAAACAAAGTTTAGATTGAAGATAGGCTTCCAGATTTCAAGTACTTATGCTCTAAAGAGTAATAATCATTCTCCTGTTCTCTCTTTCTTTTTCGAAGAAAAATAAAACATGACAGTATGATGTTTGCTCTCATGAAAGCAAAACACTTTTCGACATCATTCTCTTCCAACTCAAACAAATCCACTTTCGCCCCCACTTTCATTTATATTCGCTTTCCTCACAACGAAAACAACGTTATTATTCTTCCACTAATGTATTCCATGCTCAAGAAACTATACAAATACTCCACAGCAAGGAGAATCTTACGCCAACTAAATAAATGCCTGTAAACTGAAAGTATGTACGCTTCTTCACTATAGCATCGTTCTTATTTCCAACACAGTAAGAGAGCAGAGACTAACTGTCATGCGATACAGTCATCAACACTACAATACAGCACTCATTTCACTTCTCCTACTCTTCACTTCTAGAACACCGCAACAACAACACATGAACTCTGAGACTCAAGCGACAATCTCATCCTCATCCTCCACTTCTCACAAATACTGGTTGAGTGATGAAAAACATGACACAAAGTCGACACCTCCGTCAGTAGTAACAAAAATATCCACAAAAACAGATGAAAATGCACAACCCGCATCAGAAGCTTCTCCTTCTTCACTTCAACTATCGACGAGTGGTACCAGTGGGAGAACTCCAAATGATGAAAACAAAGAGAGCGTGACATTGATCTGGCTTGATCTGAACATGGGTTCAGACGATGACACACAACGCACTATGGCAATGCTAAGAGAAATCAACGACTTCGTTGTTTTGCACACACACTTAGACTCATACATCGATCACGTCGCAAATGCTCGAAATGAGAGAATATTTCTTGTCACATCGGGTAAATGTGTCATAGGTCTTTTGCCTGATGTTGAGACTCAATCTCAAGTCGACTGCATATTTATCTTCTGTCTCAATCCAAACAAGTACAAACATCTCCAAAATGAGTACTCGAAAATAATCGGAATATTCAGCAAGCATGAAGAACTTGCCAAGTCGATCAAAACCAACATCGACTTGGTTGAGAAACAAATCCAATCATTCAGCTTTTATAATCAACAAAAATCGACTCGTGATTTAAGTCGTGAATCTGCATCCTTTCTGTGGTTTCAACTATTCAAAGATTTAATCATTCAAATGCCTCCTGATAATCATGGGAAACGACAGATGATTCAGAAGTGTCAGGAGTATTATTGTGGGAACAAAAAAGAAGTGGCAACCATCCAAGAATTCAGTGACACTTATCGAAGAACTGATGCTATTCGATGGTATACACGACAGTCATTCGTTTATAAACTCATCAACAAAGCTCTACGTACAGAAGACATCGAACAACTGTACATATTTCGCTTTTTCATTGCCGATCTGTGCTCAAGTCTTGCACAAGAGTATAAGAAGATGAGAGAGCGCGAGAAGGGTGTGCTTCGAGTCTATCGTGGTGTGAAACTGTCGAATGAAGAAGTTGAAAAGCTGAAAGAGAATGAAGGTAAACTCATTTCCATGAACGGCTTTCTGTCAACAAGTCGTTTGCCTTCAGTGGCTCTAAATTTCGCATCTCAGTTAACGAAGCGTCGAGACGCTGTTGGCGTTCTCTTTGAGATTGAGTATGATTTGAGTGAGTTGAACGATGATACTATTGTGTGTGCTGACGTCGCTAAGTTTAGCGATTATCCAGAAGAGCAGGAAGTCCTGTTTGATCTTGATGCAACGTTCAAAATTCAGTCAGTTAATCGTGAAAAGCCGGATCTCAGTCGTGCAAACCTAAGAGTAACAAGCAAAGGAGCAGATATAGCACGAGAATATATCAAGTTGAATAGAAAAGAGCTCGAGGAAAGAAGCGTTGCGATCATGTTTGGTTCACTTCTTTGTGATATGGGACAGTATGACAAATCAATGAAGTACTTTGAGAATCTATTTCAAAATCCTCAAGGAGAAAATATAAGTGACATTGAGTTTAACCTTGGTCGTGCTCACGACTTTAGAGGCGAGTACGACAAAGCACTGCAGCTGTATGAGCATAGCTATGCAACAATGATGATGAGCAAGCCAGTATCGGAGACAGTATCAGCTAGAGTACTAAATAATATTGGCCTGGTTTATAACAGCAAAGGCGAGTATGATCGTGCTTTGGACTATTATTCAAGATGTCTCAAGATGAGAGAAAAATGTTTGCCATCTGATCATCCAGATATTGGTGGTAGTCTGAATAATATTGGCCTGGTGTATTACAGGAAAGGGGAGTATGATCGTGCTTTGGACTATTATTCAAAATGTCTCAAGATGAGAGAAAAATGTTTGCCATCTGATCATCCAGATATTGCTCATAGTCTAGGTAATATTGGCAGTGTTTATGACAACAAAGGCGAGTATGATCGTGCTTTGGACTATTATTCAAAATGTCTCAAGATTCAAGAAAAATGTTTGCCATCTGATCATCCAGATATTGCTACTAGTCTGAATAATATTGGCCTGGTTTATAAGAGCAAAGGCGAGTATGATCGTGCTTTGGACTATTATTCAAAACGTCTCAAGATTCAAGAAAAATGTTTGCCATCTGATCATCCACATATTGCTCGTAGTCTGAATAATATTGGCAGTGTTTATAAGAGCAAAGGCGAGTATGATCGTGCTTTGGACTATTATTCAAAATTATGAAGGGAAGCACGTTTCTGTATGCACTACTCTAAAAGATTTATTGCCTAAAAAAGTTATTTATTTATGATGTTTATAGATTGAATACGGATACCTCATTGTAAAAAAAATGGTAGCCTTTGAACAATTAAAATTTACGCTAGAACTAAATTCAGCGCTAACTTTTAGTTTCAGCGTATCCTAATCTCATAAACATTAAGGACAACTATATAGTTCGAGCATAGCTTCTCACAGCCAAGTTAGAAGAAAAGCCAACCATCATAACACGCACGCAGAATTTCTGCGTGCGTGTTATGATGGTTGGCTTTTCTGAACTCTGAAACTGAAACTTAATATCGCCGTAGTAAGGTGCCGAAATTCAGACAGTGTTCTGTAAATAAATTCAAACGCGAAAGTTATAAATTTAATTTAAAATTTCTGTTCCCCAATGCTAGAACCGAACAGTGCAGTCAACCGATAGCGAGCAGCACATTAAAAATAGACTGTAAACCGGTGAGTCATCGGATCATCATCATCGACTATTACTAGCTGTTCTAATCGTACTGAACAGTAAGAGAAAATAATCCGCAGTCCTAGGTACCTTTAAACGGTAAAGAATAAAGCTACCAATACATTTATAGCTTGTTTTATTCAAGTTTATATTAAAAAAACCATTGGGAGAGTAAAACGGTAAATGAAAACATTGCTGAACTGATTTTTTCATGTTCTTACAACAGAAGATATTTGTTAATATGCGAGAAAAGTTATGTTCTTGTTTTTACTAGATACTTAATTTTAACACACTTTACGAGTACGTAACTATCAGAAGGCTTTAATCGATAAGTGAAAATTTTACTTACTACTTTCTGTTTTACATCGTCGCTAGCGCCTTCATATTTTGACATGTCGATTTTTCTGCTAGTCATTTCAGATAAGATATATTGCAAAAGATAAAAATTTATTATGCTGATTTATTAGTCATTGTGACAAATCTTTCATTTTCGAAACATCGAGCACATGCGATATAAACGTTACATGGCATTTAGTTGTTTTCCGAAAATCATGATGATGGATGATAATTCCACATATATTCGCGCACATGCTTGTCAGATCCGCCATAGTCTATGAACCTATGGAAAGTATCCAAAAACTGTACACTCTAAAAAATAAAGTGTCGCATGTGTCGTAAAACTCGACACTTCTAGCGTCACTATGGCATGCGACACACGGTTCGGGTTGCGACGCATTATTTGCATTACATATTCGACACATTTATTTGCGACATGTTCTTGTTCTAATATTTCTTGGATCGAACCCTAAATCTCAAGCGATCTGGTTTTACTTTCCAATAGATATTTCGTGGAATAAAATTTATTTAGTACTTTTCTATTCATATTCCATTTGCTCACATAAATACTTTTTTCAAAACCAATTTTACTACACTGAATAAAGCGAAAAACAACAACAAAACAGTGTAATCCTAGAAAAAAGGATATTTATCAACAAAATGTAATCGTAAAACTCAATCAGACTATCTTATTTATAGAAGAACGACAATAAAAATATTTTTTTACTATTAAATCCAGGAAAAACAAATAAAAAATTGCAAGCAAAGTTGTACTGTACGATAAGATATCGTAAGAATTCAGTTGTGTACCGTGCAATGATATGCTGTTTTAATTTGTTTCGATAGCAGCAAGAAATTTGTAAGATGTTTTAACGGAGCGACTAATTATGTATCATGATCGCGTCTTTCGATTATATTCGATAATAAAGTTTTGTGCCGGTACAGTCAATTTTGCACTTGATTGATGATTGTTCCTGTCGAAGATAAAATACTCCAAGACTTCCAA
The DNA here is from genome assembly GCA_905250885.1 of Didymodactylos carnosus. Lineage (NCBI taxonomy): Eukaryota > Metazoa > Rotifera > Eurotatoria > Philodinida > Philodinidae > Didymodactylos > Didymodactylos carnosus. Next base: position 21,862 of record CAJNOQ010001980.1, on the reverse strand, counting down.
CAACGGTTTGTAAACTGTTGGATATGTTACGTCAAAAACATAAAATACTGATATCAGTGTCGATAATATAAGCGAAATATCATCCTTTTCTTCATCAAAATCGATTAATACTTCGTCCCCGAATGTGAGATAAAAATAACTACGTCGAGGATAGACGACTTTGTATAATAACGGACATAGATCATAGTTTCTGATCAATAATTGCAAATCCATATCCGTGCCATCATCATCAACCTAAAATGAGTCACAGGGTATACAGTATCGTCTTTGAAGGTTAAAATAGTGTTAAACAAGTAAAAGTAAACCAGATTTGAGTCATACTTCTTTGATTGTTAAAACATTTTTATATCTTGGTCCAAATGGTGCCACCATTCTTTTCAAAAGTTGTTCATATTTCTGAGAGAAAAAAAGCACAGCATCGAGAAAAGTAATTAAAATTTGAAATGACAGAAAATGGATGCCTTTTTCTTACATTTGTATTTAAAAATTGACCATAAACATCGTTTTTAGTTGCCGCTGTGAAAAAATTCTAAAAAATCTAAAAATATCTTACTAAATACCACTACATTAAGTGAAGCGATGCAGATAGTTAACTTTTGTCTTCTCCATGGAATTTCAGAGCTGAAAATATTTCGAAAAAACCCTTACGACTAGTTTTTCTTGAAGCAAGTATTTTGAAGCAAGAGCACAAAAGTTGTGCATAATCGACTTTCGGAGTCCATCACGAAAGTTCTTTTCAAAATTTACGTTTTTTGATTTAACATTAAATTTTACGGTTCTGTGCATTTTAAATTTTTGTATTCTCCATTGAAAAATCGAAAAACGTAAATTTTGAAAAGAACTTTCGTGATGGATTCCGAAACTCGATTCTGCACAACTTTTGTGTTCTTGCTCCAGAACGCTTACATCAAGCAAAAGCAGTGGCAAGGTGGTGTGAAACGATCTTCTCCCAGCCATTAACTCGAGAAATCTTCGCTTTTTCTTCTCAGTTTGAAGTATATGTCCTGAAGTTTCTTCAGCTTACTAACACTGCTTTGTTGGGAAGAAAACGAATTAATTAGGAAAAGGTTGTTCAATTTCTTCCTCAACGTAACAAAACTGGATTTACTGAGCAATGAAGCAGAATTGTTTTAATAACAATTAGTGCAATAAACTTAACAGTTTTTTTAAGTAATTAACTTTTACCCAACAAAGCAGTGTCAGTACACCGAAAAACCTTCAGGACATATACTTCAAAGCATCCTCTACAAACTGGAATGGTTTAAGAAAATTCAAATGGAGGAATCCTCCTTAAATCTCTCTATCAAGCATTACATGATCGATTACCGACGATTCATGCACCCTTAAAAGTCACTGGATACTGCTCGTAAGACTTCGAGGAAATCCAGTGCCACATCTAATCTACTGAAAATGCAGGTTCCATCAAACAAAAACAGTTTAGATGGAACAGTTTTCGTGTGGAACAACATATGTTTTTATTTGAACTTTCAAAGTTCGATCTGAATTTTCTATGTCGGTTGATTTTCTGAACTGTTAGTTTCTTGCACGATTGTGTCTGATAAAGTTCTGCAGTTATAATCTATCAGCACTATATCGTTGTTCGCTCAAATTTTAGAAACTCGCTCCGCTTAGAATCAAAGAATATATGGGTAGTTTCATGTGATGTTCTTAAGAGATGTACGACGAAAATGACGTTCTTTTCATCCTTTATGTTCAAACAGAACGAAAATATACATCGTTTAGCTATATAAAATTCAAGGATTTAAACTAGAAAAAAAAATATTGCCATCGTAGATCTTTTGAAAACATCTTCTGGGACAATTCTGCCTTTAAAACAATATTCTAAAATTTATTTTCAATTACAAGATTTATTTCCAGTCTTCTATCGGTTGCAGGAAACTTTTACTATCAACGTATTCACGAGCTGCTCTTCTATCCTGGAAAATGTTCGGTAAATCGAATGCGTTTAGAACAGAAATTTCACTGGAAGAATTCACCTAAAACTAACCTACGTCTTTAAGAGCGGTATTTGATCGTTTGCTCAGCAATATCAGCATACGATTTGTTGTTCACTTTATTAAAATCAATACGTATTCTTTACACAGAAAACTCCGAGAAAACACAAAAAAATATAACTTCAACCGACCAGCGGCATATATTTATATACAGAATGCAATTATTCACATATAAAATCATAGTTGCCATAGAATAACATGACACATTGCATCATCTTTACCTAATGTTTCATCATAACTCTGATAATCTTCAAAGCCATCACCACCGCTTAACACTAACGTTTTTGTCACTGGTGAAGTTTGCATAGAGGAATTTTCAGGTGACGCAATATCAGCTGATGTCAGAAAACGGACGGGACCTGCATGACCGTAAGCTAAACCTGCATAGCAGCAACAACAACAAAAAATTGATCAATAAAAATTGTAAAACCAACTAACGGTGCTACATACCTTTAACATTAAGAGCACCACCAATTTTTGTCATTGTTGAATCAATTTGTGGCACGGCAATGTTCAGTATAATTCCCGCACTTGTTCCAACCCATAGAATATCTTTGCACACGTGTAATGCTGTTATACGTAAACATCCAAATTTATGAGCGCGAATAATATTATCACAAGCTGAAAAATAGTTAAGTTTTTATAGTTGAATGATATCTATGACTACAAGCACTCTTACTCTGTAATTTTTGTATAACTGATGACTTAATACTTGTCTCTAATAGACATTGATAGTGCGTTGCATGAAATAATCTTACTTCATGTGCACCTTGTGATGCAATCCAGACGTGATGCATACTCGCACCACCCGACGTCATACATCCAACATGTCGATGACATTCATCCACGATAAATGAATGCTAGAAAAAAGTAATGAAGATTAGAATATTAAGTAACAGATAAAAGAAATACGATTACCTCAACATTCAATGAATTTGGACATACAACAATAATTTTATCTTTACATGCGCACCATATTTTGCCAGCTGCTATAGTCATTACAGTGACTGGATTATCAATATCACCGATAGTTTTTATGGAAGGTGAATCAATATCCCAACGACCATCTAATAAAGGTACAACAGCGGTTATTTTACAAAACGATTTAATCCTAGTCTTGTTTATCTTACTCAAATCCCGTCTAATAACACATAAGTCACCATGACCAAGCGCAATGAATACTTTATTGTCTGCATGTCTAATATAATATTGAAAAGAACATTGATGGTTTCGATAATTCAATATAAATTTTTATACTTACAAAATACTGTAGATGGATGAACCTAACTGTCTTAATATCCTACTTTTACGTGCTACAGTTTTCATTGTTTCTGTACATTGAAATACTTGTAATCTAACGAAGAAATAAAAATCGAACAATTTATGATTATAATTCGTCATTATTTCTCTTACCCTCCATCTTCTGTTCCCAACCACATTGTTGCTTCTCTTGTATCTTGTTCTGGAATGTATTCTTCTCTAATTGGTAATGTACTTGTTTCAAAAATATCATGTGTTAAAGAATCCAATCGATCTGTATGAACTGAAAATCGAAAAAAACAACATATATTTGAATTTAACTTAAAATATTTTCTTGTTTACTTGAAGATGTATCGCCATGATTTAAGTCATCATCATCACTTGAATCAATATCTAAAAGTGATTCGGGTGTCGCACCAAGTGTTCCTCCTCCACTTATTACATGTTTAACATGAGGATGATGTTTTCGTTTAGTACTACCACCACTTCGTTTTGGATTATGTGCAGGTACAAATGCCACACACGTTATTTTTGATGTACAAACAGTATTACACGCTTTCAAATTAAAATCTGGATGTAAATTAACCAAACACACTTGACTTGAAAATCCATCCGAATTACAAACCCAAACATCAGGAAATGAGTCATTACTCGATAATCGAGCAGCAGCACAAGAAAACTATATACAATGATTATCTTATTAAAAGATTAATAAAAAATAATGTTTTGATAAAAATTACCTGCATTCCAGCTCGATTATGCGGTAATGTTAATACATGTTGAAACAGAACATTTCTACGACCAACAGCATCAACTAAAAATAAATCAAAATCTTAGCTTATAGAATGATATTTAATTAATTTTGTTAAATATTACATAAAGCTTTTTTTGCTTCTAAAAAACTTCTTTCCCATGAGAGTTTTTGTTCGAAAGACGAAAATAAAACTTCAATTGTTTCAATACGTTCACTAGAACGAAAAATAGAGTAAATGACAATTTACAAGTATAAGTCGATTATAGATAGTGACAGCAGCGTACCTGGTATTTATTGTCAATTGCACATTCACAGATTTATTATCGTTCAACGAATCAGCTTCACTTTCTTCAATTAAATGTTTATTAACGATATGGATTGTATCCTTAATGGATTCATCTAACTGCTATACGAAAAACAAGAGTTTTTCAAACTATTAATAAATTTTGACTTTCTAAATGTAGTTTTACTTGATGTGGAACAGAAATTGTTTTTGCTAATTCTGTGATATGTGTCAATATTGAAACATCTTCTTCTAAATGACTTTTATTAGCGGCAACAGGAGTTTTTTTTAATTGTCCTACATAAAACATACTGTATGTCTTTTTTCACATTAAAAACTTTTCTACTTTACCTGATGCTAAATCAACGTCTTCCAATGGTATTTTCATAATTAATTTATGTTTTACATTGTCAATATATTGTTTTCCAGATGGTGAATTTCTATATAACAAGAAGTATCATTCACTGGACAAGTGTTTGATAGACATATATTAGAATATACATACAATATAACAGATCCACCTTTTTTTGATAATGTGCCACTTCGTCGTTTACAGCTCGTTACAATTATTAAATCATTAAACAAGAAGATACAACGATCCTTCTTGATACCAGATGTGAGTTGAAGTGTAATTATATCGTGACGGATATAAAATCGATCTGGATGAACCAGCTATAAATAAAAAGAAAAGAAATGGTAAACATGACACGTTTCTTGAGTTAAAACAAAATATCATTATATATTAGAAGTTTAACTTATGATGAAGATGAATGAAATAAACATATAAATTAAAATATTTTATAGATGGATGTTTTACTTCAGTCTTTATTCTGACAACATTATGTATAGCAGTTTTCATAAGATGCTCTTACTTTCCAATAAAATCGTCGTGCTTTGCCCTTCTATCTTCCATACTTTTATTTATTTAATCAATCTACAAGCGAAAAGCTTGTTGTATATTAGTTGAATGAATGAATTTATTCAGAAGTAGATTTTACTACAAATGTGGGTGTAAAAACACTGCAGTTTTTCAATTTTTTTAATTTTAACCAAATAGAAAAAAAGCCTATCATTACTTTTTCTCAAAGTAAAAATCCAATATCAAATGTTTTCGATAACTCCTTAATTAAGACATTAATCATAAGAACTGCAATAATATTTGTATAAGTAAAATAAGTTGACAGGCAGCTAGTATCCATTCCCAAACAGAATGCCGATGGATGAGATCTTTCGAAAACCCAGTTGGTATTTCGAAAGTCGACATACAAATAGTTTCGCTTTCTTTCATGCATTTAGATGGTCTAGTAGTATCCTCATCGAAATGCACTGTAAAAAAGAAATTATGTAAATGACAAATAAAGTAAATACCAAGTCGATTCCCAGTGACCGTCTAGAATGCACGGCGTTGGTGTGTAAAGTATACACTGAGAAGTGACCGTCTGGCTCTACACACTGAGACTAATGATATAGTCTACTTGTCTAAACTATCTGTGCTGGAAATGCCTCAGATTCATCAATCGATTGCTCAGATCTACCATATGGTAATGTTTTTTTGTTCACTTTTTTTCTTATCCGTGTTTGGTGGAAATGACAGCATATATACTTTCAAAGATGGTGATTATGATTCTGAAATTATTTCTTCATTTAATGTAGTAGTTCGGAAGAAAAATGGAAAATCAGAAATCTTTTTAACACATCAAGCTCTTTACAAACTTAACTGAGATGGAACTTCTTTTTTTTACAGTGTGGGGGCGAAGCAAAATTTTAATTTTTCGTGGCATCGAACTATACTCTTTTATATGTGGATAATCCGAAAATGAATGAAAACATAGGTTATCGACCAGGTCTCGCGGCGATGTTCGTTTTCCGAAGATAATTCAGAAACCCAGTCATAACCTATATTATATGAGATAGTCCAATTGTGGCTATTGTCACAAATAATTCATAACTCACTCAAAATCGATCGATACTATTTCAGAGCACCGAGGGTGAGGTGAGGGGTGGGTGAGGTGAGGGGTGGGTGAGGGCGAGGGGTGTGGATGAGGGTGGTAAACTCTATTTTATTTGCGTAATCTGGTTCTGTATTAAAGTAGTAAAAATCATTTTCTCACGTAGGATAACTTCTACACGCCGATCAATTTATTTTGAAACGATTTGCATGCAGTTTTCTTTACAAATCGTTTCAGAAAAAAGTTCCTTACTATACCAAACAATAGACAATTTAATTCTCTACAAGATTATATATTCATCTTTAAGACTCATCTTTGATATTTGGCACAGTAAGTCTAACAGGAAAAGCTTCAAACTCCTCAAGTTTACCTTCAAGAAATCGATTTTTTGCGCAGAATCTCGCTAAAAATCATTTGTTCAACAAAACAAGGTGTACGGAAAAATTCAGCAAGAAATTTTCTACAATATGATGTCTTTTCAATGACAAACAATGAATTTTTTGATGAACTCAGAGCGAAAAAGAGTCTTTAAGAAAGGTCATTTTCTCCTATTTTTCGGACATCTTACGAGCGTTAGCGACCAACCAGTATTCTCTAGTTTTTCAGGTAAAAAAAGTAGCAGATTTATTTGTAAGTTACACAGTCTAATAGAGCGCGAAATTCTGTATTTTTTGGTCTATAAACTAATGATTTGAACTTTGGATTTTATGCTGAAATGGTCAAAACTTCCTTTTAGTGCTCGAAACTTCGGTGGACTTGGAAGTTTATATATTAAAACCACTACCAATTGAAATAAGTTTCCTTCAGGTAAACGCTTTTGTAAAGCATGAGATTTTTGACCATTTGACTGTAATAAAATTAACTCAAACCTTTTCGTACTCATTATAAGCAATTAAAAAAAGAGTGCAGTTTGCATTTTAAAACTGAGTCGTGCAGTTAGAAAATTTGGAGCTTTTCCTGTTAGACTTACTGTGCCAAATATCAAAGATGAGTCTTAAAGATGAATATATAATCTTGTAGAGAATTAAATTGTCTATCGTTTGGTATAGTAAGGAACTTTTTTCTGAAACGATTTGTAAAGAAAACTGCATGCAAATCGTTTCAAAATAAATTGATCGGCCTGTAGAAAACCTTCTCAAAGTTAAGTACTTTCCATTGATTCTGAAAGCTTTTGTTGAATTACAAGATATTATGCAGATAAAATAGAGTTTACCTCGGTGCTCTAAGTGGTATCATTCGATTTTGAGTGAGTTATGAATTCTTTGATTATTTGTGACAATAACTACAACTGGACTATTTCATATAATATTGGTTATGACTGGGTTTCTGAATTATCTTCTGAAAACAAACATCGCCACGAGACTCGACGTGATCGATAAAAGAAGAAGAAAAGATCTGTAGTACATCAGAGAAGAAAAACATTTTTAATTTACGACCACGGACGGACTGGTCCATATTTCTACTTGGAATAGCAAGACTTGCCTATTTCTTAGATAAACTCTACTCGGAAAAACGGAGCAGTATCGCATGCGGAAAGGAAATCGAGTTATATGAGTTACTTAGAGAAGATTAGAACAGTGTAAATGTTCTTAAGTGCATGTGTGAAGCTTTTACTCTAGGTGTTTTTTGTCTGATTGAGCAGTTATTAGTGATACTTACGTCGGATAAATTTTCAATCATATCTTGTACTACTTCTAACGAGCTTCCTATATCATTAAATAGACCACCACTAGTGACACTACTGCCACCAACACCCACTTCTCGTTGTACTTGGTCTATTTCTTCAGCCAACGAGTGAATATCATTTTGAGCTTTTAAAAGTAATTGATAATCGGGATGATTTAAATTTGTGCATTTTAAAAAATCCTACCATCAAAACAATGTTACACTCTCGTTTCTATTCTATTGACAATATAATATCTTACTTTAATATAAAGCTCATAACGTGGAATGCGCTGAACAGGTTGAATAATTAAATCTCTTAATGTTAATTTTCCTCGGTGGTCTTTTGCTTGTTGCTAGGATAAGAGTCTCATCACTTCACTTATTGTCATCAAATATTTTAAAACAATGCATACCTCGAGAAATTTGTTGAATGATGATGAATCTCGACATAATCGTATTGCTTCTTGTGCAGTTTTATAATTAGTAACAAAACTTGTATATGTTTCAATAATTGATTGTTTAGCAAACTATTTGAAAACAAGTAGAGAGCAATACATTTGACTGTATAAGTAAGTCATTTATTAAATCATACCATTTGTAGAAGCAGATCACCGATAGTTTGTTTATTGTCCCATAATGCTAATTTTTGTGTTAATGAGATAAAGAATGCCTAAGAAAAGCAATCATCTCTACAGCATTATGTAAGAATAGATAAAGTTGTTTTGATAACCGATTATTGTCAGCAATAGATGGCATACATCAATCACGGTTAACAGAACATTTAGTGATGATGCGGGCGAATGAGAATGAGAGAGAAAAACTTTTGTTCTAAGACTCCTGAAGAAGAAAGTGACCTATATAAAGTGCCAATGTTTTACATTTCATAACAACTTTGGATATAAGAAACTATTGCTCTTCAAATTCATACGTCTGTTGAAAGTTAAGCTAACTGGAGAAAACGAATGAGAACATATGATTTGAAGCATAAAGCAGATGTGAAGAAAATATTTGCTACAATTTGCTCTCGATGTCAAAACTTGCTGAAATATTGGAAAGAATTCAAATATGACTCGTTACCGTATGATGCATATGAATTTCTGGAATTTTATAAAAAATATCATTTACTAAATCATTGCTTATAATCGTCCGATCCTTCATTGGTAAATAATATTTCTAAAGAAAAATACAAAAGATTATTTGATATAATGTTACTACGACACAATCAAAAGGATATACTTACTGTAACTAGAATTTTTAATGCTTCAACGTACGATTTTTCTGTATCATACATTTGCATTACAATTGCTTTACGTTTTGCCTAAAAATAAAATAATTATGCTTAAGCAACATAAAAATGTAAGGATAGTCTCTATTATTCACTAAATTTTTTCTGATAATTTTCGCGATATACTACGAATTATGCATTAAAAAACTCTCTTTCATCTCTAAACGTCTTCGTCAAATATCACTGCTTTTTTCGATATAATGTAAAGGTGGCACAATGATGAAGAATAATTAATTAGTGAACGAATGTTCTAAGAAAATTATCGGTACTTTGACAGTTTTACTCAGCTGTAAATAATAACATGTTTTTGATTTTAGTCTTTCTTTAGTTGCTCAAAGTTGGTATTAGAGTTACCTGCTGCCATCTACACTCGTGTTGAGGTGCCGAATGGTGCCGTCTTACGGCATACTGTCTCAATGTACACAATATTTCATCATTAGGAATTGGAGCCGAAGCTCGAATATGATGAAGACTTTCATCACTTTTTGTTTGTATTTTTTTAATATGATCACCAATAATATGGGTAGACGTTGATGTTTTATTTAACATTTAAAATTTATCTAATAATAATGACACAAAACGTCCAAAATCATTATTATCATTAATTTTTTGTTTGTATACAAACACACATACAGATTAAACTAAACAACCGACACAAAACTTTCTCTCTTTCTCTTTTCTTTATATGATCTACTTATATACACCCACATAGCAGAAAATATAGTTCGTTTTCTCGTTCGCCCCTTTTTTTATGTAAAAATGATATGTAGTGCATGTTTTTCTCTTATTATTTATCTTAGAACTATTAGCGTCAATTACTGAATGGAATGCGCGATATATCTTTTTTAGTATTACCAACAAAAAAACAACGAACGGAACATGTGCAATATTCAAGGTTGCTATATCCACATATATACATCGATAAAAGAGATACGTTGACCGGTCGATCACAACTATATATTTCTATATTCTTAAACTGGGAGGATTCAATAATACCATTTTATTTATCGTTTTTCTCTTCTTCTTCTTCTTTCTTACACATACTACTGTCGATTTTTTTCTCTGCAAATACTAATGACCTTTTGTGTTGATATAAATAATAATATTTACTGGACACATATGCTAGATCAAGAGAGAAAGAGAGAAATATTACGCGTACACTAACTGTTCTTAGAGAAAGACCTCTTTTTTTTAACAAAGAAAAATGGTACAGAAAAAAAGGAGGTTAGATAGTGCAATCAATGATATCGATGTTACTTTTGTTTTGGGATAGAAAGGTAACATTTATCTGGCATGTGATCCATTTTTGAAAAGAAATCGAGCACAAAAGCGACTGAAGTATTATGCTCCTATAAAACTATGATAAAAAAATGTAGAAGATGAAACTGATATTTATTCGACTAACATTGTCGAAAGACGAACATTCACAAATTCTACAGATAATATCCGTTATAGAAGACGATAACAAAAAGAGGCGCCTGTTACACGACAATAACACCTTTTGACACACAAGAAAACAGAATATTAGAAGATAAACTTCGTTGAATATTTTTCAGCGTAAGAGTGAAACCAAGGTTGAAAAAACAGACTTTGGACTTTTATGGATTTTAAGGAACTTATGCGAGCTTAGATGAACTCTGAAAATCTAACGTACATTTTTTCTAATTTATGTGGGTATTCAATACCGAGAAATAGTACTACCAGTGTTACGCGACATCTTAATAACTATGTTTAGCTAATTCCTACAAAGATTGAAAAAAATGAAAGCCAAAAAGTCATGAAAATATAAATATTAGCTTGAGAAATACATTTACACCACTTAGCTAGCGGAAGCAATACAGATGCAATAAAAAAATTCCGCTCTGAGCCAGAAAGTTTTTGGGAATAGTTGGTCCGAGTACGGTCCAGAACTTCCTTTATGGAGTCAAAATTTTTCGGCCCGTGCGGATCTCTGATCCGCGTAAGTCCATCTAAATCGACGTAAGTCATTAGAAGTCTACATAGATCCATAAAAGTCCCTGTGAATCTCTGGACTTACGTGAATTTTGACAGACTTTGAAAGTCCATAACTGGACTTAAATCTGCTTTTTCCTCCTTGAGTAAAACGCTCTCTTTTTCTACAAGAAAATACGATGAACTAAAGTCAATCTGCTCGGATCAATGCTACACTTAGCACTATTCAAAAAGCGAAATATAAAACGTAATAGTTTATAGTTGTTCAATATAAATGCAGTTTAATCATACTGTCATGCATACCGTTGTGATATCTGTCAAGATGAGAAGAAGGAAGAATAATATCCCTTTCAGGCCATTGTCGTCGATGTAGAGTGCTGACAAGTCAGACTTGTCTTCTATGAGTAGTCCAATAATAGCCTCTGCAGTTGGTGATCTTCCAAGATGATGAGCCGTCCCTTTACTGATCATCAAACTGTGGTTTTAATCGAAAGACTAGCCTGATTTCGCTTACATACGGTTCGTCAGAAGTCATATCTATCGATGGTTTCTGATGGTGAGATAAGCTCTTTCTGTGCTAAATTCAAAAAGAGCAGTGGCGGTTCGACCGGGGGGGTTACCCCTCCATACTTTTTAAAAAATTTGGTCAAATTTACTCCCAATTTGTGAAAAAAATATGAACGATTTACTCTCATTTCGGAGAAACTTGGAGAGGGATTTACTCCGATTTGAACAAAATCAAGACCCATTTACTCCCGTTTTGGAGGAAGTCATGGACCCTTTACTCTCATTTTTGGATTTACCCCCCCATGCTCCCAACCTCTTCGCGCCGCCACTGAAAAAGAGCTATTATACGAGAAATAGTTGTTTACAAGTAATGTCGTGCTAAGCTTAAGTTAAACATCTCATCGTAAATAAGTTGTGCTTTACAGTTAAAAACACAATAGTATATCAAAAACCTACTTCATTTTTATCCTCCGCCGTTCTTTCATGTTCCTGTGATATTAATTCTTGTCCGCTAATCGTTGGCAACGCTGTAAATAATTCTGGTGTTGATATGTGATGCATGCGATCTGTATCATCCGTTGTTTGCGTGGAATCGACAGATTCAACGCTTAAATCTTTCACGGGAACAACATGATTTGAATTAAATGTATGACTGCGAATAACCGGACCACCTGTTCGGCTATTTCGCCGGACATTACCGCCACCTCCGGCAATGTTCTCATTTCCGTCAACAAATTCAAATCGACCGATTGGAGACTGAAACACAAAGAGCCGCTATAATGAGAGACAAAACTATTCAAGAAAACAGTTGTTACAGTGACTGACTCATCAGTTATCTATAAAATTTCCAAAAAAAATCAAACCAGAGGAACGAACTTATAACGACATCTACAGAAAAAGGAGTTACTACTAGATAAAATCTTCCTTATTCAAATCAAACTTTTATTATCAATTTTTGCGGGCTTCGGCTATACTCGCAAAAAGAAGTAGGATTCTAGTGTTAATGGCCAGTTCTACAGGATCTTATTAAGATTTAGTGAGAAGTTATATTCTGGTATATTGTAAAGCTTATCGTCGAGAATTAATTAACTGCACAGTTGGAGATTAAAGTCTTGATATCATTTTGTGCGAAAATCTTATTTAACCCTTGTACTACCAACCAGGGTCTATTCAGACCCTGTTCTCAAAAAACAAGAAAATGAGATGAACTTTTTTTCTTTGCATGGATCGAAGTATGAAATACATTCGATGAATGCATTCTATTTGCTGTGTCTAAAATCGGCTTGGGAGTACAAGAGTTAAAATATAAAACATTCAAAATAAATACATGTCGAATTTTTTCATCGGGATTTAGTAAAATAAAGGACATGAATAGTTTTTCATATAAAATATTCTTAGTCAAAAACATTATTCATATTACCTGGTACTTTCTGTGAACGATAACCGGTCTAAATGGGCTAAATTGTTTTGGTGGAACGATTGTGGGTGATAGAGGTCGAGCTGATGATGAGGAAGCTGCCGGTGAAATAGCTGTTTGATATTCAGTTGGCGATAATAGCAAACTTTCTTGGCTCGATTTCAACTGCTCTTGTGGCCCTTTTTCAACCGATATCATTTTTTGCGGAATGTGGTGTTTATGAAGTTCTGATATAAGTTCCAATAATGGTCGTTTATCAAACTCTTCATCGCGACGTAAATCAAAATCGTCCAAATGACTACTCGTATCAACAGCCGTAGTAAAATCATTGTAACTGTCTTCTCTGAGACTACCAAGCATCGATGTATATATATCACTTGTACTATCATCAGTTACGTCTGTAGCTGTTGGAAGTTTTGTGGATGAATCAGACGAACTAATACTAACTTTGAAACTTTGTAGAGAACTGTTTGAGACTAAATGAAGAGAGCAGAAACAATTTGAAGTAAAGATCAAAAAATAAATTTGCTCACATGATGCTCGTCGATGTTCATGCGTACACATTGATATCGACGGACTTTCTGGAACACAACTGTCTGGTGGTTGTATGACAGCTCCCGAAATAGAAGCTGCAGGTTTTTTTAAAATCTTATCTTCTTGTTTTGTTTTCACTTCTACTTTTCGTTTATAAGTATTTGATTTAACTTCAAAAACAACTTGTTTTTCTCGTTTTATAGACGATGATTGCTGAGTGTCTTCTTCAATAGATGGAGAACCACTAGCAGTGGGTACTATCTGCTGTGTTATAGGAAGCAAAGTTTCATTTATTGTATTGTCTCTTAATTCCTAAAAACAAAGTCTTTCTTAAAGTCATCCGACAAGATGATATTCTTAAAAGTGCTTACTGTGACTAGAGGTGGTGTATTACTTTGTTGGTTCAATTTGATTGTTGGATAATTAATAATCATCATTGCCGGCATTGTTTTTACTTTTCGAAGGTTTTGTCTTGGTGAACGACGGGAAAACTTTGCTAATACCGAATCACTTTGAATTCGTCGAATTTTCGCTTTACGAACGTCCGTATCATTATAGAATGAAGGAGTTTCAGTTACAAAATTGTTCAAATCAGGATCACCGTTCGGTAAACTATATTGAAAAAAAAGAGATGAAAAACGTTTCTCGGAGATGATTTCTAAGTTACCTAGAATTTAGATTTTCCAAAACAGAGTTATTCAACATTTTCCTTTGTCAGATATAGAGAAAATTCAAGGTGAAATAGAGATGTGCAGGGCACCCTTATCCTGCCCTACCCTAGGGTAGTGTAGGACCAGGGCTCTAATGTCACATGAAGTCACAGGATAGGGCTTGGGTTTTGTATGACAAATCTCCACGAATTATATCGTAGGGCAGCGCCATGACTCCGGTACCACCACAGTGTAGGGTTGGGGGAGGGCACAACAATTTTTCACAGCGTAGTATCAGGGCTCCAGAAACAGCTACTCTGCACGTCTCCAAGGTGGAAATAGTTGAAGATTATGCGAAGGTCACATAATGTATTCCAGAAGAAAGAGGTGATCATCAGTACTGATCATGATATATGGCATTTTTAAAGAATATTCAGATTGCTTGATCAGTCTGCTGGTCAGAACCTTGTAAGAAAAAGAGCCCTTGTTTTGTTTGCCTATGGTGAAAATCTGTTTTTTCTCTATTCAATAAAACACAGTAAAACAGAAAGAGAAAAAACGTTTATTTCTGACTGAAGCCTACATATGGACTGCTAAATCGTAATACATGAATCAAAACTGTTAGGCGATAGAAACTTAAAAAAAGAATATGAAGTTCCTTTTTTCATTTTATATCTGATAGAAAGAAGGAAAAATGCGAAATTAGATAATGAAAGAAAAGATGGGAATGTAGATACACGGACTGCATAATTAGTTTCTCTTTTTTTGCACCGGCAAAATATTTGATAACTATCTATACATGATCTTTTGAAAGAAACATTTAAGACAAGCATGATACGCTTCCTTGTTCGACTTGACATGGGGATAAACTAGCGCCACCTTGGTCTTCTGTAATATCATGTATCTTGTTCCATAAAAACTTTCACAACTGTTCAACATACGCAAAATGTCTATACACGATTTTTTGAAATATTTAATGGAACGATGATGACTAAAAAAATGATTTTTAGGAAGTTCTTAATAACCGGTACGCGCAAACAAATCCCTTCATTTATCTATTTTTGATCAGCACCTTGTTCTGTAGAAAACACAAAACGGGCATCTGTGTGTAAGTAAGTTAATATCATGTTTTCATAACCAGGTGATTTTTACATTCGGTACGGATCACTGTCACTAATTGTAACTTAAATGAGTCATGAAAGAAAGCAAAAATGATTGATTAGGCTCAATAGTCGTTACTAATTTCTTTTTAATAAATCATAAGTTTATTACCTCTGGGTGAATAAATGATTTTGTGTCACTTTCGTTGCGTTTAGCTCATCCGAATTCAAAGATCTTTTTCGTTTTTCATTAATAAATCGGGTTAAAATATTTTGATTATTTATATTATTATCAATTGTTGTTGGTATCGTTGTTGTTGTATCCATTTGTACTTCATTTACTACAGTAGATGTTATTGATTTTGAATTTCGTCGTCGATTTAAACGATTAACAACGTCTTGTACACATAGACCATATTGTTTATTTATTTTTTCTATATGTTCATTTTCATTTTTTCGATTATTTGTAGTCAATTGTTTCTGACTATTTTCATTATTTCCTATTGTTGTTTGATTATTATTCCATCGTTTTTCACGTGCTTTACGTTCAATTTCAAGTAAACGTTCAGTAAACTTTTTTAATTTAACGTACGCCGTGTTATGATTATTATCTAAATGATTATGATGGTTCGTATATGAATAATCAAAATTACCATTATCAAATGATGAAGGACGTCGTTGTTGATGTAATGAATTATAACGTAATTGTAATGATGATGTAGATTGATTGCGATATGAATAATTTAAATTATTAGAAGAATCAGATAAGATACTTCTTCGACGATGAACACGATACGACAATAGATCGGCATCGTCGAGCGGTTGTGTTGAAGCAGAATGACTAATCTGCGGACTAATCTAAAGTAAAAACATATTGTCATGTCCTCCTCTGTTTTTCTCATTTAGCTTAGAACATATTTTTATGTTACAATTTAGTACTAACATATGGTTAAAAGAGTTACACGATAAGAATAAAACTATGAAAAAATTGTGTTGTCTATATAAAAAATGTCTGAAAATGACCTGCGGTAAAAAAAAGAATACTTTTCTTGTTTGGAAAAGCTGATAATCATATAAATACTGTAAAAAAAAAATATATACAAGTTATGTCGATTTTTTATAGTTTTTCTGCTTGTCAGACATTTCTTTTGGCCAGATACCGAGTATAAGTTAAAACAGTCGCATCATCGATATTGATAATAAAAATTTTTTTTAGCATAAAGGGGTCATATATAACAATCAACTATCATAGAGAACAGAACATTCGTACAAACATTTTTTTTTTTTTGTTTTTTTTTTTGTTTGTAAAAAAATGTTTTTTTTTCATGTAAAACTGATGAGTAGATCGATTAATAAAGAAATTATCTCTATTAATAATGTATTAAGTGATGATATGTTAGAAAACAAAAATAATTACATCCATATGAATGAGAGAGACAGAGGTAAAAGAAGAAAAAAAAAACAAAACATTTTCTTCTTCTATCACAAATTGTACTCTAACAATATTAATATAGTACAACGATGAATCGAATTACTAATATATCAAGCAAACAATTAGTATTACAACAATTAGTAAATTATTAGTTGTCAAATTAAAAATTTAGAATAGAACAATATTTTAAAATAGAGATTGAATTATGTTATCATGTTTGATGGATAGTCAATTCATCCGGATATAATATTTTTTTAACATAGAATTTTTTTTAGCAAAAAATTTATTCGGTAAAAGTTTATCATTGTACACTATACTCTTCGAATGAATTACATTGTCACAATAGAATTGTACACATTCAATATCAAATTGTTCATAATAGAAAATATAGATACAAAAGAATTTAATGATTTTTTTTATTTTAGACTCAAATCTGTATAAATAATATTTGTTCGTTTACATGAGATTTATACATGGAATGTATATGATGTAATAATTAATGATTTATCAAGAATAAATAATCATGTTGAGAATTATAACAGTTGGTTGGAAAAAATTTTTTTTTTGATACATCTATAAATATGTCACTTTGGTAAAGTATTACATAATTGAACATTTATGTCAATATCATCAAGCTTAAGAATCGAATAACCAATCAAAAAGATGAGAAAAATTATATAATAATATTGATATCAAATTAAAATAATTACTTGATAAATATGAAAATGAAATAATAACTAATGTTTGACTTACTATTCAATGTGGTGGAACTATTAAAATAATTCTAATAGAAAATGGATTGAGATTCTTCTTGAGTTTCTTGACTGATTTTATTATTATTATGTTTTTTTTTTCAGAGTTTTTTAACTGCTGAATTTGAAAGAGAGATTAATTTAGTCTATGCGTGCACATGGCAGTAAAATTGAGTTATTTAATTAGATCTTCAGATTAAAAGGTTTTCACACTTGATCGAAAGTTATCATATTTTATTAGACCCAAAATCGATTTATTATGTCTAAATAATTGAATCAAATCCAAAACTATCCAACGGAGATATTTGTGTCTGAAACGCTAAATCACATGCATTTGAAATAAGACTAAAAAATAACTCGTATACTCTAGAAATATACTGGATTACTTGGGATATCGTAAGGTAACTATTGCATGCTGAATTAAAGACTATACAAAAATTTCACTAATGTGACATTAAAAATATTTTCAATCACAAACATTTTTATCAACAAAGTAGCGTTTCATCCGCTGGAACTTTGACTATTACCATGTGTTAGAAGGAGGGAACTAATGAGAAATAATTGAGCATAAAATGAGTCTACATCTTATTTCTTTGCAAAAACAAAAAAATGAATTCACGATGGTAATAATTTACATCGTTTTTGTGGTAAAATAGTAAAATCATTTAATATATACACATTGATTTCGGAATCTTATAGTTTATAATGAAGAAGTTCTTCGACATACCTGCTTTTAAAAGTATGTTCATGAAAATCATTTGAATAAATAATAATAATAATGATAATCGTTCTATATGTCTGTCTAATAAACAAATCTACATCCCAATTTTCTACTATATTGTACAGTACACATAAAGTAGTTATCAATATTATAGAACGGGTATGTTATCATTTCTCTCGTAAATATAGCCTATAAAGAAGAAGAACGCGAGTGCAATGATTGTCAAAAATGGAAACAAAAGAACAAAAAGAAATCACATCTTTTTCCTATATAGATTCCAGGAATTCACACTAAATACAACGATCGATGACTGCTACCATTTACAATACGAAGAAGAAGAAGAAGAAAAAAGAAAATGATATATATTTCAAAAAAAAAAAGAGCCAACAAAATGTACTATTAGTACAACTATATTCACGTATCTATATTTTGTAGCATAATGCTGATTTGTCATTTACCAGTACATCTATCAGTTTATATTCCATGTTAAAAATTTCTATGTTCTCACTACTAATACAACTGTCACAACCTCTCTGTATCATTTTTGTGGTGATATACGACATCAGGAAAAATACTTCAAAGAAAAAATATCTGTTATTCGACAGAGGAATAAAAAAAAAAAGAGGAGAAGAAAATTATGTGCTCTTTATGTTTATTATTGTGTTTGTGAATGAGCAACGAGACATATCTATCAATCGTCTCCATTGCTGCTACCAATATATAATGGAAACGATAAATGCTGACGCGAGTAATATAAAACAATCAACATTTGCTCTTTTGTTGTGTATAAGAGAAGGCCACCATCGTCGCTTAATTTACGTCAATGCGCTATAATTATTCTTAAAAAATATAATATTTTTCCCTTTTGGGAATATCAAAAATCTATCAGATATGGTGCATGCATCAAGGTGACACATGACTTTCTAAATAAGAGCTCTCAAAGGATCAATAAAAAAATCCATTGACACGTCGACAGTTTTACGAAAAATAACGATCATTTTGGAGTGTACAATCACAAGGATGTCTAGGCTTATAACAGACATAGTTTGAAACAAATTTTCTTAGCTTTCAATCGATAGTATAGACTATAAATCTTCGAAATGATATAACAATATATACGTCACTTTTTCAATAGTGATCCTCAAAAGCTTCTCGTACAAGTCATAAATTTGATACTTTCATCTACGTACTGCTAATTTTTCGAGGCATGTGTTTGTTATCAACATCTTACTTCTTATCTCATTTTAATTTTCTGAAGTAAAATTATTATTAACATCGTTTTCATGCAAGATAAGCTATCAAGTTTACTGATTATTCAATGAATATGAATTGGAGGCTAACTTACCTAATTGTTCGATTTTACATAGTCCAAACTCTTATAGTCAAACGCCATAGAGTGAGACAAATGACAAAAAAAAATTCTATTGTTGTTTACTGTATGATGTAGTTTATCAATGACAATAATAGAGTTTTTCTCTTTTGTAATTAATTTTTCTACGAAGGAGTATATTGTCTATACACACGTGCAAGGTTATACATTTGGATATAAATAATTTATTATATACAACAAAATAATAAAAAGTAATAGAGAACCTATTGTCTCTGTCTGTATACAGATATGTTGAATTCAGCAATAATGAATATATATATATATATATTAGTTAGCAAAATTTGCCTTTCATACTTGACATTAACATATTTAAAAAAATTATTATGTCTACCACAATAATTCTGCTGGTTTCTTAAATTTTTCTAACTATAACTGAAAAAACGACATTGCTATGAGAAACAGTCGATTAATATAATTTCTTAGTTTGGTATCAAAAGATTCATGCATCTAGTATTCATTACTATATACTGTTTCTGATTTAATCTAAAAATGTTTGGGTGTCCAAGAAAAAAAGAGTAAAAACGTTGATACTTAAGGGAAATACTTTTAAAAGAGCTACGCAATAGGGGTGGGACAGTTCCAGTTCTTATAGTTATTAAGAACTGGTCGCCGGTTCAGTTCTAGTTGAACGGGAACTGGTTACTAGTTCTTTTCAAGAATTCAAAATAGAAGAAAACGGATGTAACTAGTTATATTGACTTGGTTTAGTCAACTAAATACACCATCTACCTCTGGCACACTACACAAAGTCAATGTAAGTAGGTTCACCGATTTGATTTCAATTTTAATTTTTTGAAAAGAACTGGTACCAACGCGCGTTCTTTTCGAACTCGAACTGGTACCAGTTCCCGTTCAAAAGAACTGAACTGGAACTGTTTCATCCGTACTACGCAAAGTTCTATAATAAAATATCAATTTTCTTCAATCATTTATATTCACTTTATCATATTTAGTAATTACTAATTAAGACTGTGAACGAAATCGAAAGTCAGAAAAAAAGATCTACATCTTAATAAGTATATAGTGGCTTATTTAAATTAAAAGCGTTCATATGGGAAAATTATGTCGAAGTTTCACTAAGTTGGGGCCGTGTAACTGCAACATCAAATGCCTGGTCACATGTGAACTTTCTATAATTTCACACACGTTCACAAGCGGGAATTTCTTTTCACATGTGTCTACATTCCATTTTACGAGGTCCACTAACGACCGAGTGCAAAAATATGAGGCGAAAGGTTTCCGTGAACAGTTCTCACGTTGTCTCAAGTGGTATATATTTTTCACGCGTGCCCACACACTATATTTTATGCTGTTCACGTGTGATCACAGTTCATTTCACGACATTCACGGATGTACACGCCGTTTTATATGGAAAAAGTATGAAAAGAGAACGGTGTTTGGACTGAATGGAGAACGGAGTGCGAATTATTAAGTTTTTTTCGCTGTATAGAGAACGGGGCTGAAAAGAGAACGGCTGTGAAAGTTATTTTTTCACTGTATACTCTCTTTTACTGTTCTAAAGTAGAATTTTTCATACGCATGCTTCTTCATATTTATACATCGATACGTAAACAGTAAAAGAATCATATTCTGAGGTCCAATCTAGTCTTGCTCTACTTTTTTGAAATATCATATATATATATATATCATATATATATATATATATAATGCAAGATATATATAGATCACTATTCGAACATACGACCGTTCTCTTTTCAGTCTTTCAAACTCGGAATTCTGAATCGTTCTCTAATCACTCCAGATTCGACCATAAATGGGCGACCGTTCTCTTTTTAGCCCTACTTCCATTCTCTAAAAAATCCTTCTCCGTTTTATACACTAAAATTTTCGATTAACCGACGTTTAAGCGCCCGCCATTTGAGCGACCCGACATTTGAGCGACCGACACTTGAGCGCCCCCGACATTTGAGCGACCGACACCTGAGCGACCGACATTTAAGCGCCCCCGACATTTGAGCGACCGCCACTTGAGCGCCCCGACATTTGAGCGACCGACATTTGAGTAATATCGGCCGTTCAGCATCAAGTGCTCACCCTCACCCCCACTCACCCTTACCCTACACAGCCTCACCCTCAGATCTCCAAATAATTCAGTTCATAATCGGACGACAAAAAATTGTTCTGATCATCGTTATCGAAGTGAATAATCATTCGACTTTCCTGATCGGCAAAAA
>CAJNOQ010001979.1:0-27123 GCA_905250885.1 Didymodactylos carnosus | reverse complement strand
AACTTGAAATTTCCATATAATTTTGAATGCTATATCCGATGAAAACGTAAAACAGGTAGATCAGTTTTTCAATGAAGAAGGAACGTCTTTTCTGCAGCATATTCGACATTAGTGCGAATATTCACTTAAGAGGTATGATATGAAAGAAAATAATACTAAGATAAGAAATATATGTAAAAGCATTTTTCGATTAGAATAAACTAATCTAAGAGAAATACTATTGTTTATAGTTCATTATAGAGAATGTCGAGATTCCTCTTCTTTTTCTTTCAACCTTCTCGAACCAACTTCCTCTTAAAAATTTTATAATAATCTAACTACTCTACGTTATTCATGTATAATTCTTCAAGTATTTTCATTTGTGTGAATCCAATGTCGAGTGTAATGAGAGCGTTCTTGAACAGGTAGATTAATGATTTTCGTATGAGATGATTCATGATCATTTCCATTCATATCATTCTCATTTTTAATTGGTTTAAATGAAAAATCAAGCGTTTGTTGATGTTGTTGTTGATAATGTTGTTGCCGTTGCTCAACATTATTATTCGGTTGTGTTAGATCTTGTAATGATTGTGAACGATATTGAATAATCTGAAATGGTGAATGAGGATGATGTTTTAACAATGATGACGTTGTTGATGATTGTTTAAACGACTTGGTAGATTGATTATTTAGTTTTGCTGATTTTGGATAAGTATTTTCGTCGTTGCTATCATCATAATCGGCACTCAATACCCCATGTTTTATACACATTTCATCCACAAGTCTATTAAAATCATCGTTTATTATTGCATCTCCATTTATACTTGAATTTAACGATTGATTTTGATCCTGACTACCATTAACGATCGTTTGTGGTGATGCGATGTTATTATTATTATTTGGACGAACTTTATACACAACTATTTTTTTATTCGGATGTGTTTGTTTAACCCTCGAAAATATATTTGCAAGTTCATTTGCATTTAATGTATTACCTTCGATACGATAAACAGCTGTTGGCGACCCAGAAGACGAGTTTAATAAACGATGATTTGATGTTGTCGTATTCGTTGTTGTTGAAGATGAATCGATTGTTCTTGTTGGTGTACGTTCATTTTTTGTACGATATCGACGTTGTCGAGGGCTAGATTGATTTTTTTGTTCATTATTATGTTTTTGTATGTACGATGAAGGTGGTGCTGGCGGTGGTAAATGACGGGCGTTCTCGTTAGTTTTATTTGAGCGAAATGAATCGGTTCTACGTGTTTTAGATGCTTCATAACGTGGCGTGTGTATGATATTATTATTCATATCATATATTGGATCATGTGATGACTCGAAACTGTGATGCATTGATCTATCGTTGAGATCTTGATTAATTTGTATTGATGAGTTAAATAATGGATATTGAGATTGTTGCTGAGATGATGGCATTGAGTAGTGTGACAAATCATCAGAATAATTACTAGAGAAATAAAAGAGTAAGACACTTGAAATATAACACACCTGTATTCTGTGTGCTTTTGTATACTGTATCTGCGATCAAAGAAAAGGTTAATAATAAAAATAATTCATAAGCATAATTCGAAATATAGTTTAATCTTTTTTGTAGAGAAATTTTTAACATACTAATAAACCAGTTTTCTTGCAAAAAAATTTCACTAGTTTATTTCTTATTCACTTCGAAAAATTATGAAATATTATTTACCTTTGTTGATTGAAAAGTGTTTGCTCTTTGAATATTCGTTGTTGTTGTTGTTGTTGTTGCTGCTGCTGATGTTGTTTATTATTATTTGTCGTATTTACTAACAATTTTAATAGAATATCACGTTCACCTTTGATTTCGTTTATCGTTTCAATAAGTAACGATTCATTTAATTTTGCGCGTAAATATTCATTCTCTTTTAATATTTGTTCACGTTCATCCATTAGACGATGAATAAAATTTATAAGTTCATCATTATTTAAAACATTAATTCTTTGCATATAAGACGATAACGACGAATAATGAGAATAAGATGAATTTTCATCATGGATTCGTGTATTATTATAAGAGTTTCTATTTGAATCATCCAATGAATTTAGATGCAATGAATCCAAAAAATGCATTGATTATTAACTCCTAGAACAAACGGTTACACATCATCCATCATATTGTCCATTTAAATGAAATATGAGAAAAAAACTCAGAAAATATTAAAATCTACATAGATATCTGTTTTTTTCTGATACTCACTTTCTAAGAAATAGTTAACAGTCAAAGCTTATCTTACATCTTTCTGAGATAACGGTATATTGTTAACAGAAAACTGTCATTCACACTGATTACAAAAACATGTCTGTATGAGATCTTATTTTTTCGCAAGATAAACGTGCACGAACTCTTTCTCATTTTCGATAAGAAATTCTAATAACATATAGTCAATTTGTTATTAAGTATATGTTTACGTGGCTGAGATATTACATATTTTTTGTTCTTTTCTATTCAATGTTCAACATACCACCCTTATCTCAGTCATTCTATTATTATTATTATTTTTTACATGATCCAATCTATATGAATAGTTCAGTTCAATTCAATTCTCTAAATTTATTATTCTGATTTAATGACAGATAGAGACCACCCTTTCGTCTTTATCCGATATGATAAAGTTTTTATTTATTGTATATTGAGGAGTAGTGTTATATATATATATATGTATAATGAATATGTGTCGAAAGTAAAAGAACTTGATAGCAATTGTTTTCTTTAAAAGCATAACGAACACGATACTTGTCCTGAACTATTGACTTGTAAATTAAAAGTATTAATACATTTCTACGTGATTTCGTGTATATTGGGCATAATTCAAAATTCTTTACGTTTATTGAAATCATCAATCTATATTATATATAAGATCAACTTGACAAGCACAAATCAAACATAATATTTTGAACAGCTAAGAATTAAATA
Organism: Didymodactylos carnosus; assembly: GCA_905250885.1. Classification (NCBI taxonomy): domain Eukaryota; kingdom Metazoa; phylum Rotifera; class Eurotatoria; order Philodinida; family Philodinidae; genus Didymodactylos; species Didymodactylos carnosus. The sequence goes on along the minus strand of CAJNOQ010001979.1, from coordinate 24,188 downwards.
CTTTTGAGAAGAATAAAAAAATCAGTATTAATAAAGAGAACTGATTCCAGTCTAAGAAATGATTTCTGGATGTTTGCTTAAATACTGTTATTCGATAGTCATATTTAATCTTAGCAGAAACTTATTCTATAAATTCAAAAGGTTAAGAAAACATCACCACTTTTGAATAAACAGGAGAAAGGTTAAATTCACTGTTTTTCATACTAATCCAACGTACAAATTAAATGCCAACTTCGACTTGATTAGAAGATCTTCCAAATTTATCAGATGTAACGCCCTTCTGATGAGACCAGTAATCATGTCTCGGTTCAGTTCTCTCCCTAATAAATAAGCAAGGAGAAAATGTTGATGAATAAGTCTCGGTAGTATTCTCTAAAAAATTAAAATTACGTATCTGTTAAATACGTATCTGTGGTATATTTTTATGAAATAAAATTGAAAAGTCTGTCTAAGAGCTTAAAAGAACATGAAGTTTAAAAAACTCTTGAAAATTGTTTTGCAAGACGTCTCGTAAACACATCAGAAGTTTTGAAATCATTTTATTAATCCTTTGGGTTTATAAGTAAATTTGGAGATCTATCTATCTTTAATTCCTTCTTTTTTTTTTTTTACTTCTATAATTGACAATATCTTATATCAAACAGAAAAAAAAGTAATCAAGATATACCTACTAAAATCTTCTTTTCATAGCTTCTTAACGTACAACTAAATATCCAAATACAATCAATACGATTACCATTTAGAAGAATTACATACTTCAACAAGAGTTTTTTTTTCGTTTTCGTTTTTTCTTTCGTCGTGGCCGTTTTTTTTTTTTTTATTATTAATTTGTGATACTTTGCCACTTACATTTTACCTTGAACACTAAAATATTTTCTCTTGTTTCTGCTTTACGGTATACTGAAATTTACATATACGTTAAAGAGAGACATACTTCAAGTGATGCTTCATTATGTTTATTTAGAACAAAAAGAAGTACGACGTAGATCAAAGAAAATGTTTTTAATATGGTTTTAGAAACATACATTGATGTCAATGCACACTTTTTTCTGATTCTTTTAATTCGTGTGCTGGAATATCATGTACACGTGTAAGGTAAAAATGCATTTTGAACACAATCTAAAGAGAGACATTTGATAACCAGATTGTTTAATTTGTTAAATAGATTTGAAATCGAAGGACGATGGCACTTGAACGACTAAAGTATTTTTAACGTTTAGTTAGAAGGAAGAGGTAAGACATTCGAATACAAACACAAAAGAGGAAAATAGTTATTGAGATAAACGGTAAGACTCAATTAAAATTCACAAAATATTGTATTTCATAGCTGTCAATCAAAGAGATTGCGAAAATGTTGTTATTGGAGAATCGATTTCAATATTTCGAAGATAGGATCAAAATGAACTTGCGTAGTTAACTTTATATACCTTTAAGGGCCCTCGGATGTCTCTATGTGAGAGCTGAAACAGTTCAAGTTTCTACAGTTCCTGAGAATTGGGTAAAAGAAGTTGTTATCAGTTCTATTCAAAAGTAAGGAAATTACTATGACTGTGTGCGGATACTTTATGAAAAATTTTTGTTTTTACTTTAGCAAATTTCTAAAACTTTGTCCAGTTTTGTGAGTAAATCTCTTCAATGTTTCACCTTTTTAAGAAATATCCTTATAGCAATAGTTTCCGTTCTTTTGAAAAGAACATGTAATCAGTTTTTGTTCAAAAAAAACTATCTAATTTATACGCTACATCTTCGTGCCATTTCTACTCTTCTTCATATTATCATAAGATTTTAGCTATTTTTATCTAATTTTTGCTGCAGAGGTTACCTAAACATGCCATGGAACATGCCGTGATTCAATTGAGATTCCTTGTTAGAAATCTTAAGTTTAAATAAAAAATTGATATTGAGATGAATATGAAATTGGATAGTTGATTTTGTGTATTCTCAAAATCTCTGATGACTCTGACAAAAGGTTTCCGAGGAAAAAATTCTCTTGAAGCCTTCAGTATACGACATTTTGGAATTCCTCTTATCGCGATAATTTTTGAGTGAATAATTCGATTTTAAAGATGGTAGTGTGTAAAGTAAACGTTTTTGAACTAAATAAGACGTGATGCGGCTATGAAAGATGCTTGGATCAAAACTTGTGAGACGTTTAAAGTATATCCCAAAGTCTGTATGATGCACTATTTTAAGACGACTTTCTCGCTTCTCATGTTCAATATTAACTACAATCTCTTAAAGCTGTGAAATATTTTGAAAATTAAAGTTGATATATATGGATATAGAGATTAATAAAACAAGAATTTTGAATTTCTATGTTCTTTTGTATAAAGAGAAAGATTTCTGGAAAGTTTTGAACCGTTGTTTACCATTTTCAACTTGTAATATCTACAGAAATTCACAAAGTAAAAATTAGAAAATCAAGTTGTGTCAAGTTGGAACAACATGTGTTATATTCAATTTAAAACAATTTCGACCTGCTCTCCATCATCTGTCGGAAGGAAACTTATAAGAAGTAGGAATAACTTTATTCTGGCCACTCTCATAGTGACATATCAGGAACAATATTAGACCCTTACAAAAAATTTCGTCAGTATTATCCTTGACAACATTCTGTGAAAGTCTGGATCAGAATTGACCAATCAATTACTGCAAGGTAAATTTCTAACAAAAGTCTAGATAAAATAAACAATTTGATTCTCAATGGTCTTACTTATTGAAGATTATTTCTCTTATAAAATATTTTCGTACGTGATGTAAAAAAATTTTTACCCAATTTTAGCTTATGAGAATTAGAAAGAACTATAAACAAACACAAAGGACAAATTGTTTTTTTCAGCACACGATAGAAGACAAATAAGTGCTAAAATTAAAAAAATTCTTTTTTAACATTTTAGCATTTTTACTTGGTGAAACCTTTGAATCTTCAAAGAATGTGTTGATTGAATGCAAGCGTTTCAAATAAATAAGAAAAACGAAATAATTAAAGTATGTATAAATAACGAACATGAAGCCATTGAGTGGTTCGTCGGCTGATCATTATGTAAGGTCAATATTCTACCTGAGTTTAGAAATCGGTTGGAGAGGATGAAGAAGACAGTGAATGCGTACATAGGAGTTGTTTCATATGAAATCAATCTTTTTAAGAAAATACTTTTTGAGTTAAAAACGTTTTTTCGTTGATTCGATAACTAATGCTTAAAAAGCCTATTTTTATCGGGTATTAGATATCCAATAAGAAAAAGATTCTAAAAACAGTGCCTAGAATACTTTTTTTTCATTTCTAGTCTTTATTTGTTCATTATCACTTGCTCCAAAAAATCTTGAACTGTTAGGTTATTGTTCGATTACACGATAGATACAATCGTACAATAAACTAATAATTCATTCACTGTTCGAAGACAAATATTATGTAATTTAATCTCTTCGAGTATATACTTAGGACCGTGGCGATAGGGGGACGTAAGGGAGTGTATGTCCTCTTGCTTTTTGGATTTGTTACTTTCTCCTGCTCATGATCTTTCTATAAAATATTTCACAGATTTACATTCCTCCTGATTTTTTGTCTACATGGTAAAAAAAAGCGTCCAGAAGTTGACGCTTTTTAGTGGACGGTTTTTTCGTCACATCTTGGTATGCTTTTTTGCTAGACGGTTTTTTTCTAGACGAATTTTTTCGTATGTTCTTTTTGTTAAATGGAAAAACAAAATTTGAAAAGATTTCCAAATAATATTTTATTCAGTTTTCAACGCACTATACTTCGGAAGTACGCCTTATCTGCTGGACCGATCTACTATCGCAGGAAATCAGTCGTTTCTGAGATAAGCTAGTGCAATGAAACGAGTCATCTATGCAGTATGCACTTAAATACTATGCTTGGACGAATTTTTGTCGACGGTTTTTTTAGTATACTTTTCGTGGACGTTTTCTAGTGAGCGCTTTTTTGGACGCTTTTTTTTTAATCGTGTATCCACGGTCCTGTATATACGTACCATTTTTTCAGTATTTTAACACCAAAGTATACAATTATTACCAAAGTAGAATTAAATTTAAGACGAAACCTTCCCTTTTATTAAGTAAGATTTCATCTGCGTTCTCGAAGCGTGTATCCAATGCAATAGTGAACTCTGCTGCTCTTCGAGTTAACTCAGAATGAAAAACATTTAGAGAGTTCCGGTTTTGATTGTTTTAAAGAGAGAATTGAAGCACAGCTTTTCAAAACAACTTTCAAAATTCTCTTCAAGCGTAGAATTTTGAGAGATTCTTCGAAAAATGAGTCTTATTCTTTAATAATTACAATTCAATGAAGTAGTCTCTTTAAGTAAATAGATAGTTTAAAGTGTGCTGTTCATAAAGGAAGGTTAAAAACCTTGCTTTTCAGTGGTTTGGACTGGATTATCTTTGGAGCCGTAGGATACGTACCAGGCACAGTATGAATGCAGGCGAACATTTAGCGAAAAATTGAAAGTGCTCTTTTTCCAATTCAAATGGTGGAGAATATACTTCATTATATGAGGTATTTAATTGCAAAACATTTTTTGTTTCAACTGCTAAGAAACCTGGGAAAATAGTTAACCAAAATTAACCGGAAATATAGGGACAAAAAGTAGAACATTTTTCTTTTAGAATCGAATAGAAATAAACATAAAAACGTCATTTTTCATAGACTTCGGTTTTTTTAGGTAAAATCTAATTTTCTCATTCCAGAAATGCCTCTAACAAAAACTAGTGGTATATTTGAAAATAGCATGAGAAACTGCACAGAACAATGTATCAAACGTTAAGTTTTGAAACGAACAATTATCCATCGAAAATTTTCCCATGAATTTTTAAAATTGAGTTTTTCTGAAAACGTTTTGTTTTCTTTAAAGGTATCCAAGATGGCTATTCAATGATAATTATTCATGGAAAAATGGTAAAAGAATCAAAAAATATTCTGATGTTCGCCTGCTATTAAAGAAATGCACACTGTGTCAAATGACTTTGGGCAGCCTTAAAATCCAATGAGACACATGTAAACGATCAATGTTGAATATGATGATAATATTTGTTGTTGAACCAAAATTAAAACTGATGAAAACTGAATGTTACGAAAATCAGAACCCTTAATGTTAGTTTGACTATGAAACATAACTTCAACACTCCGTCTTTTCACGATCATGATCTTCATTGAAATCATACTTCACATCACCTATGTTTTTGTCCTATTTAGTGTTTCGAAAATAAAAAATTTGTTTCTCTGGTATAATTGAATTTTATTACATATACATACACAAACAAAGAAATAAGGAATAAATAAGATTTATACGTCGAAAAATTTATGAGTGATCTTTTTTCCCGATATTTCACGAAAAAAAAATTTGCAAATTTTCACATTGTTACTTTTTTTAAACACACACGCGCAAAAAGAAAAAAGATGAGACGCACGACAAACTAAGCATTTGGTGCTAATAAATTTTTCAAAAAATCATCTTGTAAACATCCATTAATAAATTCATCTTTTGTTAATGTTCTATCACCATTTAAATCTAATTTAGTCATGATTTTTTCTACACGTTTCGATGGTGAATTTTCACCTTTACGATTCTCTTCGCCAAGTAAATCGTAAATAGCCTGAAAGATGAGAAGAAAGAGTTAGTATAAAGAGCGGATCAGAATTACGGAAACGATTACTGACAGAATTACTGAAACGAACGTTTCAATAATTCTGATTCACCCTTTATATAAAAGATATTTTTTAGGTTTTAATGTACCGTCACAATTTGTTCCATTTCTTTTGCATCGACTTTTCCATTTTTGTCAATATCTAAAATATATGCATGATTTCACAACAAGATAATATTTCTACATTTATATAAAAATTCTATATAAAATGTGTCATTTTAGTACACATTTTTTAATACACGACACCAATTGAATAGTTTACATTACGTTTAATGGACTATTGTATTCATTTCTCACGTAAACACATTATCACGACTACGTATTTAGATATAGCTCAATTTTATTAGATTCTTAACAGTAATAACACGCTTTTAGTTTCGTTTGTCGTAGACTTTTACATACAATAATTGTAACGGTTTTCTAGTAGATAACGTGATAGCCTCAAAGAGTAGAATAAGCTTATTTCCATGAACAGTCGATGTGTCTTATATCTCTCATGACAATTTTGAATATGTCGAAAAGAAAACTCTCTTTTTATCTTGATGGACAGACATTAGTAAGAGATTTCATTAAGCAGTGATCGTCCATTCCACATATAACTCAATTAAAAAACTGGTTTTCGACACTTTTTTCTATTTTCTTATCCTTATCTCTGTTTGTGGAATGCTCGTAATTTGATATTTAACAACATCATTGGGACACATATCTACACACTTAACTTGACTTATAATTACTTGATTAACATGTTTATCCGCAAAAGTACAATGTACAAACACACGTATGCACATAATCATACTTGAACCATCATCGCACTTTCATTATGTATTATTAATGTACTCATTCTTTTAAGTGTATTAAACTCACTTACCATACATATTGAATGCCATATTTAGCTTCTCTTTAATATCACCATGAGATGTTACAGAGATGGCAATTAAAAATTCAACGAAATCTTTAAAGAAAACAAAATATGAGACTTGTATGTGACAAGATAGAGATTAGTACTTTTGACAAATTACCGCATGCAGTAAAAAATTCTCACTTACCAATTTCTCCACTGTTATCTGTATCAAATGTCTAAATAGTAATTAGAAATATGAATGCTTATTATTAAAAAAATATTATGTTCGTCAATACATTTATTTACCTTAAACACATGACTACAAAATTTATCCGCTTTTCCCGTTGGATAAAATTGTTTGTATACTTCAATAAATTTCTTCTTGTCTAATTTACCTTTTGAACAATCTTTCTAAAATAAAAGATAGACAATTCAATATGACATTCATTCTAAACATAATTTCTCTTTCGACTTTTTACTATTGAAAACCAAAGTATATAAAAATATAAAAAACTTCTATATAATTAAAGGACAAACTATTTTGGTAGTGGTTAGATCGTCTCAATCGTTAAACAAGTATCATGGTCTATCTTTTAAGATTAATTGCGAATAATTTGTGTTTTTGTTTATATAAATAAATTGTAGAAAAGGTCATATGTCATTTTCAAAATATGGGAAAAATATTTACCATAATTTCTCTATTTTTTCTCTCCCACACATACAATCAATTACTTCTATTCCAATTAGGGATACAATGATAACGGTAATTTATTGATTTACCGTTTTACCGGTAACTATTATCGATACATGCCTAATTCTAATATTTTCAATATACTAAAATATTTTTTGTTTAAGCTTTAATCAGATATAATCTTGAATGAGAACAAAATCGAGAATATAAATTCCCATTATGTTATTCTGAAGCTTAAACGATCAAAATATAAAATCAATCCTTGCACAAAGTTGGAATCGAATACACAAATTTAATCTTTGCAGATGAACTGCGAACGAAATATTTTTTAAAACTATTTCATAAAGTCATTTTTTAATTCAAAATATATTTACAAAAAAATTTTAGTCAAAATATAACGCATTTTCTAAATTCTCTCTTTTCATAAGATACTGTCTAAATAATTAATGAGAAAAAAAGAAAAAGATTCTTTTGTTTATCTTGTTGTTATCATACATCTAAACCATGGTTAGAAAAACTATTGTACTATTGTAAGTGATAAACACAGTTTTATCAATTTTTTTTTTCTTCTTCTACTAATAACCATTTGAGCTATTCATTCATTTCCCATATATCTGTCACGACAGCTTCTGTTGTCAATATACGCTTGTTCCACTTGATAACGGAAGGAAGTTTCTCTTTCTCTCTCTCTCTCTCTCTCTTTCTTTCTTTCTCGATCTATCTATCCATATGCACACTTAAGTTTTGTTTTTATTATGTGTCTATAGTCAAACAAAACTATTCAAATATTCTCTCGAGTATCTCTAATGGATGTTTAATAAGAGACACAAAAAAATATTATTTTTGCATAGTTCACTATATGAGTACAAGAATGAACAGACACCGTATATTACACAAGAATAAAACTACATACTGCCAGTTGTCTCAACTCAATCATTCGAATAATTAATCCTATCATTGTATTTTAATCACTATTCCAATAACAACAAAAACCCAACAATATTAGCATTAATGGGCCATAGAAGCGTGAAAAATAGAAGTGATGTCAGAACTAGAATAATAATGGGACATAAATACAATCATATATTTTCATTTCTTTAGATAGAAATAGATATAACGTTTACATTTTTTTTTTTTGATTATAAACAACAATAACAAAAAAAAAAAAAGAAATAGTATTCGTTTTTGAAAATAAAAAACAGAAATATTTGAATATTGACATGTTGAACTTTTTCTCTTCATTTTTTATTCATATTGTCAAATAGTCATATTGACTTTTTTAACATTATCTGCTCCCTTTTAAAATAAAAAATTGATATTTTTACTAAAAAAAAAATTTTTGACAAAAATCTAGTCACAAATATATTTATTTACTTTTAACATATTTTTATTGATTTTCTACTATTAAGATTGCACTTCTAGTATTTTTTCCTTAATCGTTACTATTAATTATATGGTATGAACGCCCGAATAGACACTTGATTATTGTGTGACGAATACGAACTCAATATGAATTACTAGAGAAACCATTTATTATTTACACCAAGAGTCATATCAAATTTATGATATTTGATAAACTGTTATATCTGACAAGCAGAAGAAGAAATAAAAAGATTAAAACTTACTAAAAATCCTGCATGCCATTCATTAATTTGTTGACGATTAAAATGTGTATTTTTTAATAATAATTGAATTTCTTCTTCAGTTAATGTTGTTGCACGTTTTTTTGATTTACTTGAATCGGACCCCATAATTTAACTTCAATTCTTTCTTGTATTTGGTAATAGTTATTCTTATTGTATTAGTAATTGTAGTAATAGTAGTAGTATCATACAAAAAATTGGTAGGTAGAGTGTGAGTAGTTTGGTTCTCTCTCGTTTTTATGTTAACTCACACCAGATGTATATGTAAGTAAGTAACTAGTACATATAGTTGAGAAGAAGAATATCTATCTGAATAATAATAATGATAATAATAATACTACAACAAAAAAAAAAAAAGTAAGAAGGGGGCATAAAAATATCAGAAGAAGAAGAAAAAAACTTGAGAACAAGCAGAAGAAAGAAGCGAGAATGAAAGAAGAGAATACTGGCAATTACTGAGCTATTATAGAGAATGTACTTTTTCCTCTCTCACTTTTTGTCGTTCTAACACCCTCCGCAACAAAGATAATGTATCTGTTGACAGACATATTATAGTCTCCTTCTCTCTCGTCCTCTGCCACTATCTGTTTAAAGTTTGCTTTTATATTGTCCAGCTCAGTTTGAGTGGAAAGTCACACTGCGAGTCTTTCTACACTTCTAGAGTTCATAGGAAGTATACTTATAAATCTTATGCTGCTGGTATAACTTACTTTAACAATGATATTATCATCTTATAGTAAAAGAGCTAATTTAATCATATTGAAAAATCCTACATATATAAATAATTAGGGATAGGAAAGTACTGACAATAGTCGGATATGTGTGGAAAAAAAATAAGAAAACGAGAAAATAATGAAAAGAGAATCAGAAAAAAAAATTTTTTCAAAAAAAGAAAGACATCCACATATTCACAGTTTAAAGCCGTTAATAACAATTCGAAAATAAAGCCAAATTGATTGAAAAAAAAAATGCTTTTTATATAGGAAATATCCATTAGCATATTGATAAAGAAAATTCTAATCCAAACAGATGGATGACGATTATCATCTAGAACTGATCTAAATTAGTACAGATTATTTATATTTCTCTCTAATAATTAATAGAATTTTTCTCTAAAATTTTCAGCGACGCGATTACGTCTATGCATATTTCTGGTATTTCAATCAATAAGTCAATTTTCAATAAGAATTGATCAATCATATTCTAGCTTAGCAAAGAAAAGCCTGGTTATTATACCTATAATTCTTTATTTTTTTCGATGTCAATCATTACCAGAAGTAATATACGTTGTTTGATTATATAATATCATAAAGATATCGGTAACAATGTCGTTTCCCAATAGGCAGCAAAAAAGATGAAAAATACTCTTTCTGTTTAATCTAAAAACTGGATTCAAAAACATATGTCATTCATAGAGAGAAACAGAGTAAACGAGAGATGTGCACTTCGGAAAACATAAATAAACTTGTTCCAAAAACTGTTCTGTCAAACTAAAATTAGCTAAAGATGAAAAAAATAACATTATTATTTTCAGATACCAAACATTTTCCATGACATTTTTTCATGACATTTTTAATCCAATACACTGCATTTAGTCCGTAGTCCAGACAAATGCTTATTCCAATTTTTTATGCATTTGAATTTTGGAAAAAAAGTCTTAAGTGATAGAACATTCATGTGAAAAAATGATATGTAAGGAAATGGCGCGCAAAGCAATGTGTTATATTTCTTGTTGCAGAATCTGCATACAGAAAACCAATTGATCTAATAAACTTAATTAAAAACTTTTCTATTCCTTTTTACGCTTCTACTATATTTAGAGACATTAAAATTCATTTAGACTGACATGTCGAGAAAAACAAATAGGAGAATAGGTTGAGCTCTTTTCGAGAGAAAAGCGTGGAAGATGAAAAAAAAATCGAAAAATATAGGGGTGTACACCTTGACACTCGGTTATCGTCTTTTGGCATAAAATGTATCGAGTCGTTGGTGACAAAATGTGAACGTGAAAAGTTATACGAAAAGTTCTGTAAAGCTCTAAAATGAGCAACTTTTTAACATATTTTTCACCGAATTAAAAATTTAGAATTTTTTTAAATAGCAGACTAAGTTTTGTGATACTGTTAGATGTAATTAAGAATAAAATTGTAACAGTGGCAGAATTCAAGAAAAATATTTTTTTTCTAATATTTCGATCCTTTATTAGATCCTTATCAAATAGTTTAAATTCCAGTTTTTCATGTCACCGAAATTTTTATAACTTTGAAGAAATTAACTTCTGAGTTTCAAAAAGGTTGTCTACATGAGTAACAGGATGTGCTCTACAATCTAGCAGTATCAGAGTATGTCCAACTAGAACCTCATGATAGTTCTCTAGACATTTAGTGTCTATGAAGAATCTATGAGTACAAACGAATAGCAGATTTGGGCACTTTTTGATCATATCACTTCGCATATTCCAAGAACGAAAGTTAGAGAACATTTTGTATTTAGATATAAGAGACAGACGATTTCTGTTTGGTTTAAGTTTTTTCTTAAACGAGAATGAAATTTCTGTTATACTGTTCTGTTCAAAACAAAATTCGCAACGTTGAAGTACAAATTACTATTTTATTAAAAACTTAAATGTGAAGGCAAGATAATGGTTTAGAATTTCAACAGACAAGAAATCGAAAGTCTGAAAATACATTGTCAATGTTGCTGATTCATGCAGAAAAGTAAAACATAATAAAATATTCTGTTATATCATCTGAAACTATGATTCTTCGCTAGGATCATTCAAAAACATTCGATTTAATTATATAAGTTAAAAGAGAAAAAAACAGACTCTTCCACCGTGAAGTAATAGCTCAGACTTATTTGTTTTGTATCTAACATTCATTAGTCACAATCTAAACGCAATAAAGTCTTCATGTTACGTTTTAACATTTTTAGAAAAAAACGCATATTTTGTTGTTTTCATAATTGCGCGATTTAAACGCATATTTTGTTGTTTTCATAATTGCGCGGTTTAAACGCATATTTTGTTGTTTTCATAATTGCGCGGTTTAAACGCATATACCTAATCAAGAATATTTTTCATTCACCACTTTTTCTACTGTACTAGAGTCTTGTACCATCGGCTACTTCTCTAGCTATTACTCAAAGTCTATCATGACTCGAGAAAGAGAAAAGCTTAGAAAATAATTTCTAAACGAAAAGTAATTAAGAAGCGGTGCACAACATTTTCAAAGTTTATCTATATTCCACTTTTTTCATTTTGTTATAAGATCTTTTTCGCTCTTTTACGTGTTTTTAGTTAAAACTAGTAATAAAACGACTAGAATGCGTTTTTCTGTATAACATGTTTAAGAGAAAACGGAAAAAAAATGCGTTTAAACGAGTTTGAATATAATATAAGGGATATGTGAGTGAGAAGAGGAAAATCTCGCTCACTTGAGAGACTCCTATTGCTCAAAATCTCATAAGCGGGTGTGAAATCAAGATGTCTACTTTTATGGAATATCCCTTATGGATTATACCATAATCGAAAGTCATTAAACAGTAGAAAGCAGAGCCTGAAACGAATCGAATAATTCGGCATTCGATTCGATTCGGGATAACATTTCTGAATCCTAAACTTAAATCGGCAAAACTCCGAAACGAATCGAATGCGGAATTATTCGATTTTCTTTGGGCTTCGGGAGAAAGTAAGATCAAATAAAATGCGACCAACTGTGTCTGAGATTATAAAAGATGATTTTTGTTCGAACAATTTTTTAATAATTTAGAAAATAGAAAGCAAAGAAAAATGACATTGAAGAGTAGAAGTCTTTTCTCCTCTTGAATTAAACTACGGTCCAATAAATATTAAATTTATTTCCAGATTTCCTTATTTATACAAAAGAAATATCCTTGTTAGCACAGGTGTCAAAATCAGGTGAAGGAAAACCTTCAAACACCGATTCACAGAAACTTGCTTTTCAGTGTTCAAATAGAAAGAGTACGACTAAAAATTGTCTAAAAATGATAATAAATGCAAAAGTGAATACTGGTTATAAAATGCGTTAGCAGATTGCGATCAGTCTGAAAAGTATTTCTTTGTCTCATAGCTCAAGTATTTAATCTATTTATACCATTGATACAGTCTAACACCATAACTTTTTAATTGTATAAAACTGCGTTAGAAAATAACTCATCTTAACATAAGATATTTCGTATCATATAATATAATCGCGTTAATTCGACAAATAATGTTCTTTATCACCATATAATGCGATAAAATCCTAATAGTCTTAACAAAAAGTATCATCGATCTCATGAATGTATGACTGATTTTCTGTATGTGCAGATAAACTGTTAAATGAGTTGATATAAGTTGTTAGAACCTTTATTTAGAGAAAAAACGCTCTTTTGCATAACCTACCTGCACATTTGGTTGTCACATGTAGTATAAAAGAACTTTTAGTTTGAAAAAAGTTTTCTTTTCTATATCATTTATTATTGTCCAGATGTGGAAAAATCCGTTATCCGATTCGATTAATTGATTATACGTTTTATTGACACATATCGATGACATTTTTCTTCTCTTTTCTTTGGCTAGAGTCCCTGTTATTTTTTTTTTAAACAAAACATCATGTTTCGAGTATTTTTTCAATCAACCATCTGGTTTACTACTATCATTTTTTGTGAGCTACATATGATTACCGTTTAGTATATCACATAATTCATACTGGATGAACTAAGAATTTATCGAAAAAACTTGCGTTAGTTAAATAATCTTTACAACTGATCACTTCAACACAATGAATACTGATAACGTTAGTTTATAATTTATTAATCTAAAATTACAGTTATACTATATTATTAAACACCATTGAAACAGATGCTAGAGACCAAAAAAAAAATGTTAGATCTACCGACTCGAATTCTTTGACATTAGAAGGCCTAGTCTAAAAAGTTTCGATAAATCAAAAATACTAGCCACAGTATGGAAAATAGACTAATAGGATTTTTTCTATACTTCTTGAAAACGTGGTTTCTGAAGGATCAGTTTTTCAGAAATTCTAAAAAATAATCAAAACTTTTGTTAACGAGGTATAAGGTGTAACTCGCAAATTTCCGATTAAAATGACAACTTCTAGCTTTACGCGACCTTTCTTTGCAAAGTTATAGAATTTACAAGAAAAGCCCTAAATGTTCATGTCAGCTCAAAGCTACAGAAATAAGAAGAGATTAATTTCAGACTTTTCTTATAAATTCTATAACTTTGCAAAGAAAGGTCGTATAGAGCTGGGAGATGTCTCATTTTAATTGAAAATTTACGGGCTACCATTATGTCTCATTAAAAAAAAAGTTTTGTTTACTTTTTACAGTTTTTGAAAGATGGGTTGTTCAGAAAAGCGGGTCTCATGAGGTATGGACGAAAATCCTTTAGACTTTTTACTATCTAGATATACTCTATCGATTGAGATATGAATGAGTCAAAACGGGAGATGATATCTGGACTTGTTCCCTCGTAAGGGAATTTATTACTTCAGTTTATGTATAAAATCTTAATTTCAGGTCAAGTGTATTGCACTTTAGTAAAATTCTCATTTAATTTCATAGTCTCAAGTAATGCAATAAAATTTTATACATCATTTAATGGAAAGAAAATGTAATCATTTTCGCTGATTATGTATGTACACGATATTATATCTTATCATATCTGTGTACATTGTGAAAAGAAAGAAAAAAACAACCGAAATAAACATAAATGAAAGAGGAAGAGCTTAATAGAGAAGGAGGAGAATATTGTTTCAGTTCATAGGAGAATATAGAAATTCATTATATCAGTCAATGTTTAAAACGTTGGATATTTGAAATATACTGAATGATAAACTGATATAGATCTTTATATACTTGAGGTTCAAATCTTTTCTTTAATAATAAAGTGTAAGTATCTAGCACAATGTTCTGATCATGTTGTTTTATTTTTCTAAATAGTTCTTCTCAAGCAAAAACGTAATTAGTACAGTGTAGAAAGAAGTGATCAATTGTTTCTAGGTGTTTACATGCACATAAGCCCACCTTTCTTGTTCTATCGTCTCTTGCTGCGATCGTACCCTAACGTCGAAAAATTAACTCTTATCTGATGAAAAATAATGTCCAAAGCTCTATCTATTCCTTTAGCTGATATAATGTGATTATCAACTACAAAATATCTTTTAATTTCAACACTAAATTGTTTAATTTTACATGTTTTACCTACTGAAAACGGAAGTGTTCCACTGTTTCGTTATTTGTCGAAAAAAAAACACATCTGAGATTTGTTAGTTTTTCTGAATATTTGTTTTGTTTTTGATTAATCATTTATCCTTGTATTATGGCTTTTATTGTACATAGGTTCAATATATTGAACTGGAAATTTAAGTGTTTGATACGTGATAATTCTATACATTAGTTTTAGTTGAACAATGTTAAATGTTTGTTTGTATGTTGATCACCCTAGAATATTCCTAACTTTTCCTTGACTTCATAAATGTAAGGCACTTAATACAATTAACAATGCTTTCTTTATATTACAGTTGATCGAAAACATTTATGTTATTTTTATTTATATGTACACAACAAGCACATAAGTGGAAATGCATTTGATTAAGGATGGTTGTACTAAATGTTCCTTTGAATTTTTTCATTAGATTTAATAATTTATCACATTTAGCCAAAACGAATTGCTGATAAATTTTTCAATCTAGGTTTTTTGTGAGAAAGACTCTGAAGTGCCTATGCTCTTTAGCTTTTTCCAGTAAAATATTATTTAAGAATATTTTACTGGAAAAAGCCAAAGCCTTAGAACTTCTCTGTCATTAGGCTTAGACTGTCAGAAATGAAGGTGAAATATTCCATTTTTGCCTATTTTGGAATAAAATCAAAAAAATTCATAACCCAGTCAAGATCGATCCAAATTATGACAGAATATTAAGATTTACTCTATTTTACTTCTTCCAAACGATTTTTACTTGAGAATGGTAAAAAACATTCTTGTACTTCGAAAGATGTCTAGAAAATCTTTTCAAAAAGCAAAGTATTTTCTGTTGATTTTAAAGCTTTTATTGAACTGTATAGTTCTGAGCATGCAAAGTAGAGTACATTTTGATATTCTAACATAATTTTGATCTATCTTGACTAGGTTATGAATTTTTTGATTTTATTCCAAAATAGGCAAAAATGAAATATTCCAGCTAATATACGTTTTTACTAGGTTTTTGAAACATTGTAAAAGGTTGCCACAAGATTTAACATAGTCGACAACCTATGTTTTCATTCATTTCTGACTGTCTAAACCTAACGACAGAGAAGTCCTAAGGCTTCGGGAAAAAGATCCGCAGCGCTCGAACGAGGCAAAATCAAATTTTTTTTGCTTAGATCTTATTTTGTAGGGGATACTTCAGACTCTCTATCTATGAAAAAAGAATGATAGATGACTATGTCGGTTTTTAGAAATCCGGGCTGATTTTCCAAAGATCTTGTAGAAAACCGATCCTCGGAATATTTTTGAAAGTCGATTTTACTTGTATAAATATAGCTTAAACTGTCATCTTTAGATTGCTGAAGACTGCAGGTTTCTATCATTTTTCTTTCGAAAGTTATTTAAAAAGTGTGTTTACTACTAGCCTTCGTATTGTTTATACGCTAAATATGTTCTGATTTCGCTAGTTTACATAAGTGACTAAATTCATTTGCCAATAACAAATATCTCGTTTTGCTTTCAAACGAGTCTTTTTTAGAATAGAATTAAAAATATAATTAATAGTAATTTAAACGTGAAAAAGAACAAAACGAAAATTATCCAATCAACGCATTTGTAGCTATATATTTTCAGTGTAAATGATGATTTTTTATCAATGTTACAATTTAGTGGAAATTTAATTATACCATGATCACAATTTTCGCACAAGAAATCGTCCATAATGGCTGTGTTAACAACTGGATATTATCGGTAAACACAAGATCTAAATAAGTATCTGGTTTTGAATGTTTATTTGGATATCTAGTAGATTCTCTCACAAGTTGATGAAAATTGTTATTTTCGGCAAATGAATATAGTTTATGTCCTAGTTAGTTAGTTTTGTAGCACACCATTTATTATTATGTCCATTAAAGTCTCCCATTATAACAATTCCGTCTTACTTCCCTTTTTTATTTAAGCTATCAACATTGTCTTTTAATTCTACTAAAAAAATCATCTAACGATTGAGAAGATCGAGAACAAATGGAAAAAAGAGTTTTTCTATAACCGGAGAGAATGGCACTAACAAATAAACATTCCGATTTTGAGTTATTAGTTGTTAAGAGTAAAGTTGACTGTACATGCTCTTTTACATATAAGATAGAGCTACCTTCTAAACTATCTCTGTCATTCTGATAACACTTATATCTAGGTATTGATATATCACTTAGTCGTTTAGCCAAGTCTCAACAATCCGATTTTTTTCTCTGATATATTCATAAAGGAGTTCGCACATTTATACATTTTTATTAGAATCACTGGATTCTGCAAACATGTTTCTTATATTGATAGATAAACCACGACATACTTCTTTCTTTGCTCCATCACGTTTAAATAGATTATTTTTGTTTTTTGATGTCATTATCCTGGATCAAACAACTTGGTCAAGACGTATGACTTCAGCATAACTAACATATCTATGATAGTAATAGAAAATGTTTCCATTTTTCTCAGATGGTCTCTGTATACATACAATTGATTATTGCTTTGGATGAAAAACATAGTGAAGTAGTGGAGTCGGAAATGAAGAGTAAAAGAAACGGATAGAATAAAATAAAGTGTAGTAGAAATGCATGATAAGATAAGAAAAATAAAAAAATGGCCATTTCCTTTTTTGCTCTTTGTTTTTAGCCTTCTCATTGTTTCCCTTTACAGTATAAATACGTCCATCTTTCGTATATATTTTTGTGCGCATTGTCTGAAAAAGTAAACATTATAAAAACCGATTTATGTGGCAATCAACTAATAAGAAGTTTTACAACAGCACTCGAACAGCACATCGATTAAAAAAACCATTTCTTAGCGATTCATTACTGCCAGATTGGTAATTAATCGTCGAAGACAATCTATTATAATGGCAGATAATATCAAGATGACTGAACACGAATACATACGAGAATTGAGTAGATTCAACATACAACAGATGTTAGATAAAATAAATAAAGTTCCTGATAGTTCTATTGACTTGAATAACTATCATGATCGTGTGGAGTGTTAGTGATCAACATAAAACTAGGAAGTAACGGGTATTCGATACGAATGGCACTATTTGTATTTTGCGTTTTTCTCTGTTAATTTTGATAGTTAAGACTTGAACTTTTTTCCAAAAGATAGCCCATTCAATTCTGTACAAAATCATATGAAAAGAGTTTCTGTAAAATACAATTGTAAAATCCTATGCAATCAACACAGACATGCCCTCGAAACGGCATATTTTCAAACTGATTGTTACGTTTTGTTACGTTTAACTGAATATGAACAGACTGAATATGCTATTTTGTAGCCCTAGAAAAGCTCTATACGAAAGGCGAGTCGCAATTGAAGAATTCTGATGTTTAAATTAGCATGAAGATTGCCTTCATTTTTCTTCTACCTTTTTGGTCTTTTTGAATTTACTGCTGAACTTGTTGGATCAAAACGTTATTCTTATGATCTTGTCGTTACCAATTTGAAGAAAAACGCTTCTTCTATCATCCAGAAAAGATCAAACAAGTGTAAAATAAAATTTCTACAATAGAGAGAGTGGGAGACTGAAACCTTCATTTAATCCAAGCAAGTTTCCAAGGAAAATGGGCATTAGCTCCCCTAAGTCGACCGACTTGTTTTGAGCGCTATGAGAAAGAACACGGTCGAAAACATAGAAAAACGTGCACCAGAGTGACTTGGCGTCTTCGTAATTAGACAGGGCACGATAATTAATTTTAGGAAAAACGACATTTGGAACGTTCTCTTCAGGTGCATACTAGGTGTTGGCTGCATTAGATATGACGATTGTACTTTACAGGACGATTGTACTTTCATATGATTTTGTACAGAATTGAATGGGCTATCTTTTCGAAAAAAGTTCAAGTCTCAACTATCAAAACTGACAGAGAAAAGCGCAACATACAAACAGTGCCATTCTTTACGGAACACCCGATAAATATAGCTCATTTAACAAAAACAATTCGTCGGTTTCATACAAATACTCGATAAAACTACGGCTTAAGTATTATTATTGTTTAATTAGTTTTTTTATGTGAAATGAATATTCGTATCATGTTTTTTCAGGAAAGTTTTCCGGTATTTTGATCAGTTTAATTGCAACAATGACAACAACAAGTAGCACCGTCATGTTTTATTCAGCAATAAAATAGATGACAAGTTTATTGGTCAGAGAAAAACAACAACAATATTATTGTCATAAAATCAAATTTATATAGCAACAATAAAATTGCTGTCAATTATTCTGTGATTGCTACTAATTTAATTATCGTCAATTTTATATATCACTGTGACAGAATACTAATATAAGTTATTTTAGAATGTTCTATTATGTTTATTGATTATAAAAAAATATTTCATTGTTTAAAATTTTTTGAAGTATTCGTATTGTATGATTATTTAAAGGAAAATATAATTTTCAAATTTTCAACACTTTTACGTATGCATCATTGACAAACTCTTTATGTCGTATATACACACTAAATAGGTGAGAAGAATTAATTATAAATTTATTTTATTTTATTATTATTGTGACAATGCTCTTAGATATACAGCTAGTACTCCTGACGCTAGACCACTCTTATGTGATAAACATCCATCCGCCATTTCTTGTTCAACTAATAATTGTCGTTTTTTAAATGATTTTGTGTCCACTGTCCATATTTCTGACATATCTGAAAAACATCCTGTTGGCTGTTGCCATTGAAGAATATCATTTAACCATTCTATTTTAAGAAAATCTTCATACCCTAATATTGAACATAAAAGAATTTGTTCTAAAAATAAATCTTGATTTCGACCTTGTTTTTTATTTGTCACTGCATCACGATAAATATTTGAACAAAATTTATCTTCTATATATTCTAAATGTTTGTTAGCTAATGCGGATGATTTACGATTATCCAGACAGCCAATACTTTTAGCAAGTATAAACCATAATAGCTAGAGCATTAACAACAATGATTAATTCAACCTTTATAATAGTAAAAAAATACTTTTTCTACCTGATGTGTTAGTTTATAATCTTGTCCATTATCAATTGTCATCATCTTCCAACATTGTTCATCGATCATACACTGTTTTGTATTTTTATCATTTGTTGTTCCTAATACTTCAGCAAAACAATCATCTGATGTATCTTCATCAAATGTTGAATCTAAATTATCTTGTCGAATTAAATGTTCACGTATTGGACGCTGTTTATATTCACATATAAACGGTTTCGATGCAACGGGTAAAAATCGTATATAATAGTCGAAAAAATTTTGTTTTATCGTTGATAATGATTCATTTGCAATTGAGTCTATTTTATCGGCTAATTTTTTAATGTGTAAATTTTGATCAGTATATTTTGATTTGAATTTTGTCAGATAATCATTTAGTTGTAATAATTGTCCTTGAGCCAAACGAAGACCATATATTCCATCAAGATTTATATCGCTCGCATGTTTTTCAAAAAACTCAATTAACACGCTTAAAGATTCTAGTGTTTTGTCAGCGTACTTATCTTTGATTTCTGCGGGTAAAATTAGACTTGAACCATTTGCAATTAAGCATAAGAGAAGAATTAATGAACATAACAACATGAACAATAGCTTCTAAAATAAACACAGAACATTGATTTTTAATATTTTACAGTTTCTAAAAATACTTTTATACACAATTTCTTCGCTATTACAAGTCAAATTTGACATCAACTTGTAGCCTATTTTATTCTATTTTCATTTCTTTTTTTAAATCTAACAGAGTTTGAATAGTACCGAATACTAAAACTTATTGTCCTACTTTTCAATTAAAAATGCCTTTAATGGAATCGAATAAGTACTAAAATTTATTGAGGACGTTACAAATGATATGGACTAAGAGATTCGAGCATTTCACTACAAAGAAAAAGATTTTCTTCTAAATGATGGTACTCAAAAAATAGTTTCGCCGTATACGATGATTATGAAAAAGTTTCTTCTTAAGGAAAAAAATAACACTAAGCCTTAAATACGTCATTATTTTTTCTCTTGTCAAGTTTATCGCCTATTGTGATATTGGCTATTTTTATCATTCGATCCTTCTTATTTGCAAGATTGTTTTAACGAGCTGAAAAACCATTTTCCGGTCAGTTGAATAGAAAGTAGAACACCTGTAACACTTTGAAATTTTGCTCGTTTCATTTAAATGAACAAATAATGCCACATTGGTAATCACTTTTTATTTATCGTTAAGCGTTGACATGTGCGGTGATTTTTTTAGAGAGATGTACTCAACCCTTCTTTATCTGATCCCGTTTCAATTCATAAAAAATTGAGCTGTCATTAATGGAATAGGTGTAAAATAGTCTGTCGATGTATTACCAGTGATACTACCCTAGTCAAAATCCTAGACAATCCTACCAGGATCTTAATAGGATCCTAATTGAATCCGGGTGATCGGAAAGTTCTAGGATTTTATTAGGATTTTGACTAGGGTAAGACCTTCTCAGTTAGGTCTATAATAGTAAAGGCAAATAATGGACTTTTAATGATCTTAAAACTGTCAGAAAATAGCCCATTAATGGTCACCATTTACTGTTTGCTTTTAAAACGTTCGAGATGTCCTATAAACAGCCATTTAACTATACATCATACTCGAGACTTCATTCACATCACCGTTAAACTGTCTAGTTTTAATTGTTTTGTGATCAGTAGCGAAGGGGAGCATCATGACAAAATAAATTCCGATCGGTCTGTTGTAATTCCACTATTCCTTCATTTCTCTATTCCGCTACTATTTCGAACAATTGTTATTTTAACGAAATGACAAGAGACAATTTATTTTAACGATTTCTTGTATTAAACATTAATTTTTTACACTTTAACTCGAGTACATCAAATATGACGCTTATATGATTCTTTCTTCTGATAGGTTTTGTTTCGTTCGAATTTACTTTATTCTGCACACTCATATTGTATATGTATGAAACATCTTGTCTTTGAAAACAACATATGCGAAAAGAACAAGTTATTTACATTTATTTTAAAATAAATATAAATAACTTGTTCTTTTCTCATATATTATTTCCAAAGACAAGATGTTTCATGCACATACAATATGAGTGTGCAGAAAAAAGTAAATTCGAACGAAACAAAATAAGATCAGAAGAAAGAAACATATAAGCGCCATATTTGATGTACTCGAGTTAAAGTGTAAAAAAATAATGTTTAATATAAGAAATCGTTAAAATAAATTGTCTGCAATAAAGATTAAACAAGCGCGCCGATATAATAGAGGAATAACAATTGTTCGGAATAGTAGCGGAATTACAACAGACCGATCAGAATTTATTTTGACGTGCTCCCTAAATTACACCAAAAAAACAGACATTTTGCTTTTACTACTATTCTATATGTAACACTAATATTTTTCGAAATAATACAGTTCCCTTGTTTGATTAGTGAGATCATCGAAGCTTATCTCAAGAAAGTTATACTTTACCCTAAAACTGATACTATGGATAGCATAACGATCTTAGATAACCAAAAAACTTTAAAAATGCTTTGGAAATTAGCATTCTGTAGTATTTAAAAATAATCAGCCTAAGAAAATATTCCAAAAATAGACTATTAATGGTAAAGAACGGTGTAAAAAAAATCGCTTTGTTGGTGTGATCGTAACAATCTGTCTGTTTTCAGGTCTAAAAACGGTCAAATAATTGAGTAACATGATGTATACTCACACACTATAAAGCTCGTTTTATCTATAGTGCTTCAAGTATACAACAAACAGTATACGGTTTTGAAGTGATATAAAGTAAAGTGAGAATTACACTATACTAGATGCTGATACTTATCAATTTTTCTGCGATAAAAGATATGCTTTATTTTGCGTAGATCGCCACCAGTATCAAGATAATGTTTTAATGCTTTTGTATGATGTTAATAACTGATGGGAAGAAACAGAAAAAAAGGCAGTTTTCTTCTTCTCATATTTTGGCATCGCGTTTTTTTATGCTATTTAGTCCAGTTTTATGCATGGTTATTGTATCTGTGTACTTCATATTTTTTAGCGAAAATTTGTTCTCTTTTTGTTGAGTCATAACCATTTAATACCTTCGTATACGCCTCGTGTTTGAGGAAGAACACGCAAGAAAAAAGGCAAAAATAAGCTAACATCCAACAACTGATCTGATGTATAGAAATAGGTGAAAAGAAAGATTGTGCCTCCCATGTGACCACGTTCTTCTCTTCTTACGTCTACTTAGAAGATATCGTCTTATCACAAAATGACGTGAATCATCCAAAATTTTTCTCTTTTTCTGAGATCTCCATTAACCGCAACGAGATCAATTCGAAGGTGGTAAAAACATCCACCACATTTCTTCAGCGACGACAGGTGAAACTATAATAAATTTTTTTAAGTCCAAAAAGATCTATTATTCAATTTTATACACCCCTTCTAATCTACATTATCTGAATAAATATAAATTCTGTCCCTTTACTGAGCAGTACCAAAACATAAACTTTTCTTTAAGTTTCTTTAAATAGTAACTAATAAACTTTACATATAAAATAGAAAAAAAATGTGAAATTATTTAGCCCTTAAAACAGAAAGAGTGTAAATAAACTAATTTCACTATTAATTAATTGACAGATAGCTCCCTTCTAGCCACTGACATGTTTTTCTAAGAATTATTGTTAACTCTTCGAACAAGTAATTAAACAATGTTCATTTAAACACGACTGGTTGATCCCGACTGTATACAAAGAATTTATTTAGATGACTTAGGTGGCTTCGGTGGTTGTGGATGACCTGGAGAATAACCTGGTGAACGATAACCATATCCAGTACCATACCGACCTGAGCCACTACTACTAACACTGCTAACACCGCTAACACCACCACCATTAATACTACTTTGTAAAATTGTCAAAGGCGTCTCAACGGAATAATAGGCTGATGACGCTGGAGGAGGAGGAGGATCAGAAGACAGGGTAAAAAACGAAGGATCTGGCGATGGAATAAGATTCAAAAATGTTGTATCGATATCTGAATTCCATGTGATGCCATGTTGTCGGTTTTGCCTCGCTCTGTCCAATGCTTCTTTCAAACCATTTTGTCCATCTAACAATTGTTCATAACGTC